>OY283139.1:63084388-63193380 GCA_958299785.1 Medicago lupulina
AAAAAGGAAGACTGGATGGAGGAAAAGGAAGACCGAGTAGAATATACGGTCTTGGGCCGTTAGCCGGCAATGTGGTACATGGAGATTTGTTCTATGTTCCTCCTCCACCAGAGTCCTCATCTCGTTCTAGAGAGTTGCCTCTTGAGATGCAAGCAATGATACAACGAATGAACCAGGAGTTGCAATCTCAAAAGGAGGCATTGGCAAAGAAAGAAGAATCGGAGAATGAGTTAAGGGAATTGTTGGCCAAACAGGAAGAGGAAATGAGAAAACTCACAAGGATGGTTACAAAAAGGATGGGTGGCATGAAGAGTAGGAAGACCTCCGAATCATCGTTGCCATCGAGTCGATCATCACCGTCGGTTCAAGAAGACCGAACACATGACGACGACAACATTGATGATGATGAGGAAGAGGAGACGAATGATGATCATAGCGAGTAATATATATTCTTGTTGTGTATTTTGGTGTTGTTTTTAACAGGTTTCAATTGCTGTTTTTTTGGATAGCAGTTAGAGGCACTTTTGGGGTGTTTTAGGTGGTTTGCAGTGGTGATGTTCCATTGTCAAAGAAAATTTTAGTTGCATTTATGAATTGTTTTATGTAATTATTTACCAACATGATGTGTTTTCCAGGAAACAAATTCTAAAAAAATTTGGGTTATTTTGAAATTTTGGCGCACTTTTTTTTTAATTTGATTTTTCTGAAATTTTGGCGCCAAATATTATGGCACCTCTTTTGAATTTTTTGGCGCCTTTTTGAAAATCAAAATTTGAATTTAATTTTTATTTTTAAATGTAATTGTTTCCTAGGAAAGTTTTGTCGGAAAGCGTGTGCCAGAGGTGACAGTCATAGTGCTTTCCTAGGAAAGTTTCGTAGGAAAGCGTGTCAGTGGTGACAGTCTACAAATTGGTTTCCTACCAAACTTTCCTCGGTAACTTCGTCGGAAATATTATTTCGTCAGAAGTTCCTCGGAAATCTCGTAGGAATAGATCAAAAATTTCCTACAGCTATTTTCCTCGGAAATCCTTGTTTTCCTACGAAATAGGTGTGTTTTCCGAGGAATATTTCCCTAGGAAATCAAGTGTTTTCTTGTAGTGGTAACGTATTTGAAAAAATATTATTATTGGAAGGATAGATTGCGAAATGACAGATAATTATAAACCACAATACAATATTTAGAGTACTCTTGCATTACAGATTACAAAATGAAATCTTCAAAATGACTTGATCACGAGTAACAAATGAAAACATATTTAGTAAGCGGTAGAAACATTTTTCTAGTAATAACTGATATCTATCTATAAACCAATCAAAAACCTATTACCAAAGCTACGTGATTTATATCATTTTGCCTTTCAGCTTCAACATATATAAATCCTTTCACATGATTTACAGTAAAGGCAGATATTAATTGCAATTTAGTATCCAGTTCTTTCAGGTGAGCAAACTTCTGCATCAGATAGATAGCTGAAAGTCTCTCTACCTGATTTATATCATTTTGCCTTTTAGTTTCAACGTATATAAAAGTTTTCACATGATTTACAGCAAAGGCAGATATTAACGGCAATTTAGTACCGCATATATAAATCCTTTCATATGATCTACAACAAAGGCAGATATTAACTGCAATTTAGTATTCATTCCTTTCAGGTGAACAAACTTCTACATCAGACAGATAGCTGAATGCCTCTCTACCTGATTTATATAATTTTGCCTTTCAGTTTCAACGTATATAAATCCTTTCACTTAATCTACATCAAAGGTAGATATTAGCTGCAATTTAGTATTAACTCCTTTCAGGTGAACAAACTTCTGCATTTGACAGATAGCTGAAAGCCTCTCGCGCCCTTTTGCTAGTAGTCTTAACCTTGTTATTATTGTTGTCTAATTAATCTAAACACAATAATAATGTTTTTGGCCATGATTGAGTTGCACTTGAATTCTAATTCTGTCCTAGGAGTGATACGATTGCATGAGCAAAATCTTTTCCATCAGTTTCAAATTATAGATGTACTGTTATATGTTTCTAGGTTATATACGAAATATAACCTAGATGTTGTAATTGAGTTAGTTGGTCCGCATAATCTTAAATGTTCGTGGTTTTTAGCTTGCAAAAAGTTATCAAAATCAGTTGGTAGAATCTGCAAAATGAATAGAAGAAAAGAAGATAGTAAAACATTTATAATGTTGATAGGATCTTAAATGATAATAAACAATTTTAGATAATTGAACCTAAATATTATCAAGCTTACGATTGTTGAAGTAATTGGTGAAGTTCGTGGAACGTTGACTTGGAATGTCAAATCTAGAGTAATGTACGTAGATAATCTATGATAACGTGGATATTCATTGGTTACTGTAAAAACATCAAATATTTTGATTTAAAAATTACTATTTCCTAAATATGTGAAAGATATAAGTTGATTCATGTTGATTTGATAAAAATCTCTCAATTCATCCAACCGAAAGTAAGCATTGGCATAGTGAAGAGTTTGTTAAATATTACATTATGACGATTGCCAAAACCATCTTGTAGTGACCAACTTTCTTGTAATTCATCAAAATGTTCAGCAACAAAAATTGGATCCAATTCGCAAATTATCTAAAAAATTAAACAAAAAATGTTTATAATTTAGTGGATTGAATACAATAATGAAAAATATTTTAAAGTAATTTAATTAGTTATGTTAGTAATACCTCAGTGGTCACGGCTAGGAAAGAAGGTCTATTTGTTTCAATTGCCATCAATTGGGCTCTGTTGGTGTCTCCTTCCCTCTGACTTGGTGCTATTTCATGAAGGGGAGAAAAACACAAGAAGGGGGGGGTTGAATTGTGTTAGTCTTTTTCCAAGTTTTCTCAAAAACTCTAAAACACTGTGATCAGAAGCAATGTGAATAGCTTCTGAAGAAGGTGATCAGGAGCGTGTGTAGCGGAATGAAAACAGAGAGAAAAGACAAGAAGACAGACACAAGCAATTTATACAGGTTCCTTCCACAAACCGGAAGTAGTCCTGTCCCCCTTGCACTTCCAAGGAGAGTTCACTAAGAGTAATATCTGATTACAAATGCTCAAGCACGCAAGCAAGAGACTTCAAATGCTCAAGAACACAATCAAGAGACTTCTAATGCTCAAGCACACAAGAAAGAGACTTCTATCAAACAAAATTACAAAGAAAATGTTTGAGGTTGAACACTTGATATACAATTAGTGGTTTTCACAATACAAATCAGATACAAACTCTTAAGATTTTAGAATTTCAAAGATATGAACTTGAAAACTGAAATTCTAAGTGAACTTTTGGATGCTGAACAATTTGACAGAGTCTTGGCGCTTTCAAAAATATTGTATAGTCTTATTGTTCTTCAAGTATTCACTCCTTTATATAGAGGTGTGAAATGAATGTTGTAAGTGCCAGCACATCCAATAAAGAGTCGTTGTTAAAGCTTGATCTTTCACTAGTGATTCTTTGCATGATCAAGTTATTGTCCTATGAAGGATCAATTTCAAATCCATTTCAGTTGTGAAGGAACATTGTTGCAGGCGTGGTTGTATTTCAGAGCTTTTTTCCTTGTCATGAAGTAGAGACACAAAACAGAGTAGTGGAGAAGGTGGTTGTACAGTTCGTACACAGTACTTTGTCAACGCTCTTGTATTTTTGCAACCAAATAACTTCAAATCCTTTTGAAACGACTGTTGCAGTATTCCACTAGTCTTTTGCCAGTATTAAATAAGTTTCTACTCAAGAAACAACTCTTGAATCATCAAATTCTCTAAGTTCAGATGAACTCCAGCTTCTGGTGAAATGTAGCTTCTGATGAGGTAGCTTCTGATGACGTCATCACTTCAAGAGCACTCTGTCTTCAGGAGCGCTTGTCTTCAGGAGCACTTGTTCAGATGCTTTAAGCTTCCTTTTTCTTGGTTTCTTTGCTCTCTTTTGTTCATTCAGAACCTTTGTAAGATATAAAATTTTGTTTATGGTCCTGTACACTTGAAAAAATATTAGCAATACCAATTGTCAATTTTGAATATCTTATTATCATCAAAACTCTTTAAGGTTTATTGTTAAACACATTTTGTTCCAACAATCTCGCCCTTTTTGATGATGACAAACAATAGTATTTAAAACTTGATCAATTGTTGTTAATCTAATTAACAAGTTGACTTATAGGGTATGAGGTTTGTAAGCTCCCCCTGAGTCTAATAGTACTTTAAGGTGTGGTTTGTAAGCTCCCCCTGAGTTCTATCTTGTTAATTAAATTCATTTATCTTTGCAATAATATTTCATAATAAAATAGAAGATAAGAGATGAGAAATCTGGTTCAATTAAGTTATAATGAAATTTTATTACTCCCCTTATTTAAAAAGGTTGAGAAACGTTTTTCAAAATAAACTTAATGGGGCTCAGCGCCTTTAAATACTACCTTTATTACTCCCCCTTTTGTCATTAACAAAAAGAATAAACAAAAAGAAGATTAACGAGATAACGAGATAGCGTATAAAAGCATTAGAGCATTAAATTCAGAAGATTAAACAAAGTATTTCACAGCCAACAGAAGATAGATTACATAGTGAATGGAAACAAGTAAACTAAAAATGGTGTGCAGTTTATGGGTTCGCTTGTTTTTGCATCATCATTTCCATCATCTTTTGCATCATCCTTTGTGTCTCTTCCATCTGAGCTTTCTGAGCTTCTGCTTGCAGCTTCATCTCTTTCTTAAATTCTTCATTGTCTTTAATCAGCCTTTCTTCCCTGTTCTTAGCTGCTTCTAACTGAGCTTCAGAAGTGTTCTTGTAGTCCAGGAGCATCACCTTTTGCTCCAGAAGCTCTTTCTTTAAGTCATGATTTTCTTTTTTCAGCAGGCTATTTCTTTGTACTAAGGCCATTTCCGTTGAAGCTTCTTTCAAATTTATCTTTGTAATCTAGTCCAAATTCAGATCTCTTAGGCGAATAATGGATGGAATTACGGATCCTGCTTCGATATAGAGAGGAGTTTTGACCCAGGTTCTGAGAACCTTAACCTTGTGCATTTCAGACATGAGTCCCTTAAGCCTGTCTTTTAATTCCTTCTGAGCTTGAGTTTGGTCATCCAGACACGATCTTTGAATTTCAGAGAACACCAGGTGAACTCTTTCTACAACTCTCTTCCATTGATGTTCATAGGTTTCATCATGAACCAGATTGTGTCTTGTATCAATGAGCTTCTTCGCCTTCTTGAAGATATCCAAACATACAGTTGCTAAGAAAGGTAAGTTTAGGAAAACTCATGGTGGTTTTGGCATATTAGAGAAGGTTGGCTCAATTGGTTCAATGAACATGTTAGAGGAAGAAGAATTTTGGTTGAAGAATTGGGTTAGAAGTAGTTATGTGGTCTATGATTTGGTTTGGTTGTTGTTGAGGGGGGCTTTCTGTCATAACAACTTCATCAGAAGTTATGTCAGAGGTCATTTGTGGTTGATATCCAGGCAGTTCACCTAAATAATGACTTTCAAGGTTAGAGATGACAGTTTGTTCAGGAGTTTGATTATTGTTGGATGTATTTGGTGTTAGAGAGTTGGGAGTAGCAACTAATTCATTTGAAATGTTAAGATCTGTCCCTGACAAATCACTTGCACCCTCTGCAGAAGCAGGTATAGATTGAATTGCTTCAATCACAAGTGGTTGTAAAGGGTGATTTTCAGGTAGATTCTTGCATTTTTCTATTCTAATTTGTTGCATAGCAATGGTTCTTGCCTCAACAGATTCATAAACTAGTATAAATGAATCAGTAGCAGGTTCTTTGTGAAGTTTGGTTGATGGTGATGGTGTTTTATTTCTCAGTGATGGTACAGCTCTACTGAGAGGTATATCATCACTATCAGTAGATGAGGATGATGAGGGTTCAGATGAAGAGGATGAAGTGGGTGAGTCAGAGGATGAGCTAAGGGTGACAACTTCAGCAAATGTAGCTTGAGAAAGAGAATTACCTTCAAGAGATTCTGGTTGAGGATGCTCTTCAGATGCAGGTTGCTCAGAAGCTCCTACTTCAGAAGCAGTTCTTAGTACCAGATTCTCTACTTCAGAAGCGGCTAGCTCCTGAACTTCTCTAGAAGCTTTAATGACTCCAGATGCAGCTGAAATTGCAGTTTCTCTATCTAGAGCTTCCTTTCTGACAGAGTCCACAACTTCATTCACTAGTTCTTTGGCAGTCTCATTTGTTGCTTGATCAACCATTTCTCTAATTTCTTGCTCTTCTGCTTCAAAAGTGTACTTCAACTTTCTGACAGCTTTCTTCCTAGGCTTCTTGGGAACTCTAGGAGCCTGAATTGGAGAGGGTCCAGCTTCTTGATTTTCTCTTGTCCTTTTTCCAAGAACTCCTTCAGCTTCTTCTTCTATAGGTTGTAGTTCAGAACCACCTTCTTCAGGTGCTTTAACAGCAATGCTGGACTTGGTTTTCTTAAAGGGTTGTTCCTCACCCAAGTATTCTGCTTCAGACAAGTCTTTCCTCTTAGACTTTCTGCTTTTGGCTACAGGTAGCTCACCTCCATACATTTCTTCTGGCACTTCATCCAGACTGATGAGCTTGCCATGGGTCTCGTAATAATCAGCAATAAGAGCCATCTAAACAGCCAAAGAGTCCTTCTTGCAGATAGGAGGGAAGTCCTCCATCAAGTTTGATACAACCTTTGACTCGCTGATGTCATACTTCAGCTTTGTCACCTTTGGAATCAGCCTCATGTTTTTAAGAGTGCTAGCATTAATCACTTTTCCAGTCTCTGTCTCCAACTTCTCATCAGTGAAGAAGTTAACTTCACTTCGAGCTTGAAGGATGCCTCCTTGATGAAAGATTTCTGAAATCAATCTTCCATAGGGAACCCAGACTCTGCCTTTCTTCTGGCTTTCCCTTAGTTCTTTGATCATATGCTTGAAAATGTACTTGGGCACATTCACCTTTTCTCCCTTGATGATGTGGTGAAGAAAGACCTTGTGCGCCAAGGATGGTTGATCACTGCCACCACCTTTTCGTAGCAGGTTTTTGTATTGGATCTTTAGAAGCATTTTGTTCTTCATGCTTAAGTCATTGTACTTCCCAGGTTGCTTGGAGTTGAACAATGTCGTATTGACTATGTCATTCCATGGACTATGTCAATACCAGAGTATTTTCCTGTTGCTTCTGTTCCAAGAACACATGCAATGATTTCTTCAAAAATATGCACAGGAATTCCCATTATGCTTGATCTTATTTTCATGCGCTTGAACGGTTCCAAACCCATTTCTTCTCTAGTTTTCCCAGCAAGTGAGGGATCAATCAGAATCTTTTCCCTTTCTTCATCTTCAGATGCTTCTTTATCATAGACTGATGCTCTTACTCAGAAATACCTAATGAGCGTTTTGTACGTAGGGCCATTCAGCAGGTTGAAGTAGTTCATCAGCCCTTGAGTTTCATAGTATCTCTTAATGTCACAACCATGATATGCAAGAGAAGCAAAATCAACTGGATTCTCTGTTTGAATCTTCAGTTGCCATTCTTTTATACTCATGGTTACACCCTTTAACTCATAAGCAGCGCGTTCTTGTTGACCTTCAACTTGTTGAGTAGTATTTTGAACATTATATTCAGGAGCAAAACTAGAGGATGCCATTGATGATTGATGAAGGTGATGATTTTTAGGGTTCTAAGGTTTTTGAGAGAGAGAGAGAGAGAGAGAGAGAGAGAGAGAGATCTTTTTCTTAACACTTACGAAATGAAAGTGTATGTAGTGAAGTGAGAGGTGTATGATGTGACTAAGTGTTTTCAGTAAAACGTTTGAATACACAGGGGACAAACAAACACAACATTAATGACAATTGGGGGCGCGAGGTAGTACTTTCAAAGCATAGACATCATCATTGCCCTTTGAGTTACACACCAATACACTTAAGCCACATTGACAAACTTCAGATACGCTGTCTAAGTTAGTGGGACAGGTGTCACCAGAAGTAACTCCAGAAATTCCACTAACTCCTACTATTCAGAAGCACAAGGATTCCACTTCTGAAGTTTGAAATCCTGATGACATCATCAGGAACACATTTTCCTCAGAACCTCAGTTAAGAGCTTCTGATGGACCATAGCTTCTGAACTGACTTCAGAACCTAAACTTCTTATTCAGGAGCAAGCAATTTTAATCAGACACATAATGCATGTTCAAATTTTTCTTTATAAAATCAAATCTTTCAATTGTTAAAGGCTTAGTAAATATATCAACCCATTGATTTTCAGTATCAATGAATTGTATATCTAAAATTCCTTTTTGAACATAATCTCTGATAAAATGGTGTTTGATCTCAATATGCTTAGCTCTTAAATGTAGAATTGGATTCTTTGACAAACAAATAGCAGCAGTATTATCACAAAAGATGGGAATACTATTAGCATTAATCTGATAGTCTTCCAACTGATGTTTCATCCAGAGTAGTTGTGTGCAACAACTTGTAGCTGAAATGTATTATGCTTCTGTTGTAGACATAGCAATGGTTGCTTGTTTTTTGCTAGCCCAGGATATCAGATTATCACCCAGAAATTGACAATTGCCACTGGTTGATTTTCTTTCAATCCAATCACTAGCATAGTCAGCATCACAGAATCCAATCAACTTGTAATCTAAGGATTTCCTATAGAGGAGTCCAAGATTAGTTGTTCCTTTCAGATACCTGAAGATTCTTTTAACTACAGTTAAATGAGATTCTCTAGGATCTGAATGAAACCTTGCACACAAGCATACACTGAACAAAATATCTGGCCTAGATGCAGTGAGGTATAATAGAGAACCAATCATACCTTTGTACAACTTCTGGTCTACCTCTGATCCTTCATCTTTTTTGCTTAAGGTGCATATAGGATGCATTGAAGTGTTCATTACTTTATAATCTTCACGCTTAAACTTCTTTAGAAGCTCCTTTGTATACTTAGTTTGATGAACATATGCTCCATCTTTGCATTGATTGATTTGAATGCCCAAGAAGAACTTCAGCTCTCCCATCATGCTCATTTCAAATTCATCCTGCATTAACTTAGAAAACTCCTTGCAAAGAGATGCATTAGTAGAACCAAATATTATATCATCAACGTTTATTTGCACAACAAGAATGTCTTTCTCAAGGGTCCTTCTGAAGAGTGTTGTATCAACTTGCCCTCGTTTGAAATCATTTTTAATCAAGAAATTACTTAGTCTATCATACCAAGCTCTAGGAGCTTGTTTCAAGCCATATAGTGATTTCTTTAGTTTTAAACATGGTCAGGATGCTTCAGATCCTTAAAATCAGGAGGTTGTTTGACATACACTTCTTCTTCAATGACACCATTGAGAAATGCACTCTTGACATCCATTTGATATAATATTATTCCATGATTAATCGCATAAGATAAAAGTAATCTGATTGCTTCCAATATCGTAACTGGAGCAAATGTTTCAGTGTAATCAATGCCTTCCTGTTGACTGTATCCTTGCGCAACAAGTCTGGCTTTGTTTCTGATTACTTCACCTTGTTCATTCAGTTTGTTTCTGAATACCCATTTTGTTCCAATAATGTTCTTTTGAGAAGGTTTGGGTACCAGATCCCACACATCATTTCGTTGAAATCGATTCAGCTCTTCTTGCATAGCTAAGATCCATCCATCATCTGAAAGTGCTTCATCAACTATTGTAGGTTCAATCATTGATATCAGTCCTATCATTGAATCTTCTTGTCTAAAGTATGATCTTGTTCTTCTGGGACTTTCTTTGTTTCCAATGATTTTATCCTCAGGATGTGAAGACTTGTATTTAAAATTGTTTATGGAGGGATCGGCTTGCTCAGAACCATCTTGAGCTTCATTAGAAGCAACTTCATCTTGTGCTTCTGAGGTGGGTTCAGCTTCTGGACTGTCTTCAGATTCAACTATCTGATCAGGTTCTGGAGTATCTTCAGAAACCTGTATCTCTACAAAACTTTCATCTTGCTTTGAAGTTTTATCTCCAAGCTCTCTGTCATCAAATTTAACGTGCATAGATTCTTCAACACAGAGTGTCTCTGAATTATAAACTCTGTATGCCTTTGACCTTTCAGAGTAACCTAAAAAGATTCCTCTTTGGGCCTTGGCATCAAATTTCTTTAGGTAGAGCTTGTTGTTCAGAATGTAACATGTACATCCAAATTGATGAAAATAAGAGATATTGGGTTTCCTTCCTTTAAAGAGTTCATATGCTATTTTCTCCAAGATTGGTCTGATATAGATCCTATTCTGGACATAACACGCTGTATTCACTGCTTCTGCCCAAAAATGTTTTGCTAAATTGTTTTCATGAATCATGGTTCTGGCCATTTCTTGTAAAGTTCTATCCTTTCTCTCTACAACCCCATTTTGTTGTGGAGTTCTAGGAGAAGCGAATTCATGGATAATTCCATGTTTTTCACAAAAAGCTTCAAATGACTCATTTTCAAACTCACCACCATGATCACTTCTGATTTTCAAAATCTTTGTTTTTTTTTCAGATTGTATTTGAGTGCAGAAGCTACTGAATACATCATATGAATGATCCTTACTTCTCAGGAATTTAACGAGGAATTTCACCCAAGTCCATCTACTGTAAAGATGCAGTGCTTACTGGTCCAAATAAATCAATATGGAGTAATTCTAAAGGTCCGGAGGTAGAAACAATGTCTTTTTCTTTAAAAGATGATTTCACAATTTTTCCTTTCTAGCATGCACCACAAAGTGAATCTGAATGATAATCAATGTCAGGAAGACCTTTGACAAGTTGTAACTTACTAAGCTTAGAGATTAACCTCCAGTTAGCATGTCCCAACCTTCTATGCCATATCCATTTCTTATCATTCATTAACAGAAGCCAAATTACCTTCTGATCATTCAGTTCAGAGAAATTGATTTTGTAGACATTTTATGTTCTCTTCCCTTTGAATACTATGGACTTGTCATTTTTGTTGATTACAGTGCAGTTGGTCTTTTCAAACATCACGTCATAACCATTGTCACAAAATTGACTGATACTCAATAGGTGATGTTCAAGTCCATCTACCAACCACACATTATTGATAGAGATAGAAGAATTATCAATAGTCCCCGTACCAATAATCTTCCCAAACTGGTTGCCTCTAAACTTTACATTTCCTCCTTCTTTCATTGTGAGGGAGAGGAACATTGACTTCTCTCCAGTCATGTGCCTTGAGCAATCGCTGTCCAGGTACCATGATTTTTGCCTTGGCTTTACTTTTAGGCATATCTACACCATTGAAAGTTTCAAATTTAGGTACCCATTGTTTTATGGGTCCTTTGGGGTTAGTGCTGGAAGTTTTACTCGCCATTCCATGTTCCTTGAGGTGCGCTTTGGGTAGCTTCGGATTAATCATTACCTTAGGTTTTTCAACTTTTGGTTTTGATACTTCAGAAGCAGCAACTGTTTTGCCCTTCTGAACCTTAGACTTTAGGACATCAGATTCTGACTTCATCAGACTCTGAGGAACAGGTTCTGATCTTTTCAGAATCTTAATCTTTAAGGTCTTAGATTCAGAATTTACCACAACCTTAAGCTTGAAGTTCTTTGGCTTTGAAGTAATAATAGCCTTAGAACTGGAAGCTTCAGATTCTGATTGAGCAACAGTTTCCGTTTTGGCACCTTCAGGAACAAAGAAGGTTTTCAATCCTTCCTTAATGCATTCACAATATGCTTTAAGATTGGTTTTATTAGACTTAGCTTCTGAAAACCCAATCCATTTGCCATTGTTCTTGTAAATGCTATAAATCATATAAGCAATTCTGCTTCTGTCAATACCAGAAATAATGAAATATTCAAGTGCAATCTCATGGGTACTTAAAGACTTTCCATCACATTTTTCTTGTAGCTTCTGGCACAAGAACTTGAGCTTGTCTTCATAAGTTTTACATATGAAGTCAAAACCTCTAAGTCCTTCTTCAGAAGCTTTCCAATCAAATAAAGTTGATTCTTGTTGCTTCATCAAAACAACATATTTTTCTTTCAAAACTTTCAACTCATTGGTTCTCAGTTCAAAATGAGTGAGGAGCTCTTTAAGTGACTCTATCAGTTCTTCTCTAGGGATTTTGGAATATACCTCAATTTCATCTTCTAAATCTGATTTAGTTTCAGCTTTTGAAGTTGTCGTAGCTACTAACCCAACAACTATCTTTGCACCTTCATCAGATTCATCTTTGTCAGACTCAGATTCACTATCCAAATCATCCCATGTGGCCATCAAACTCTTCTTGATTTGTTTCTTGAACTTGCTGGACTTGAATGTTGGCTTCTTTGACTTATCCTTTGATTTTTCCTTTTGAAGATCAGGGCAGTCAGCAATGAAATGACCAGGCTTCTTGCAGTTGAAGCATCCCTTCTGAGCTTCCTTCTTGGAGCTTCTGAAGCTACCCCTTCTGGACAAAAACTTCTTGTTCTTCTTTGCTAGATACTGAAGTCTGTTTGAGAGCATAGCCATCATCTCCGTAACCTCTTCATCAGAATCTCCATTGGGTGAATCTTCTTCCTCTTCATCGATGACATGGCTTTGGATGGAAGAGCTATTGATTTACTCTTCTTAGTAGACTCATGTTCATTAAGACTTAACTCATGAACTTTGAGAGAACTAACAAGATCTTTACCACTTAAAGTGTTTAATCTTTAGCTTCCTCAATGGCAGTCACCTTTGGTCTCCATCTGGCAGGCAGACTTTTAAGTATCTTGCTTACATGATCAGAAGCAACATAGCTTTTCTTCAGTATTTGAAGTCCAGAGACTAGGGTTTGAAATCTTGAGTACATATCCTCAATAATTTCATCGTCCTTCATCTTGAACAACTCATACTAATGAACAAGCATCAGTGCTTTTGCTTCTCTAAATTTCTTGCTTCCTTCATAGTTAGCACAAAAAGATTCAAACATAGCCTTTGCAGTAGATTGATCACTCATCTTCATGTACTCTGAACGTGGTATCGCAGAAACAAGAGAGCCTCTGATCTTGTGATGTTTCTTGTACATCCTCTTATGAGCAGGAGTATGAATCTTTCTATCAACAACAACTCCTTCTTCATCAAGGACTAAGTCACCAACTCCATCTTCAAGAATATCTCATAGTTCTTCACCTAAGCCCATGATATAACTGTAGAAGTTGGTTTTCCACCAAGAAAACTCTTCAGGATCTTCATTAAACTTTGGAACTTTCCCTGAGTCAGTTTTCTTCTCATTGTAATCATATGACACAGCATTATGATTACTTCCAGAACTAGCAGAACCAGAAACAGATTATTCAGCAGACATGTTTTTCTCAGATCTTGGACTGTTACATTGTTAGGTGTTTATCAACAGAACCAAGGCTCTCGATACCAATTGAAGGGGAGAAAATCACAAGGAGGGGGGGGGGGGGGGGGGGGGGGGGGGGTTGAATTGTGTTAGTCTTTTTCCAAGTTTTCTCAAAAACTATAGAACACTGTGATCAGAAGCAATGTGAATAGCTTCTGAAGAAGGTGATCAGGAGCGTGTGCAGCAGAATGAAAACAGAGAGAAAAAAGAAGAAAGACACAAGCAATTTATACAGGTTCCTTCCACAAACCAGAAGTAGTCATGTCCCCCTTGCACTTCCAAGGAGAGTTCACTAAGAGTAATATCTGATTACAAATTATCAAGCACACAAGCAAGAGACTTCAAATGCTCAAGAACACAATCAAGAGACTTCTAATGCTCAAGCACACAAGCAAGAGACTTCTATCAAACAAAATTACAAAGAAAATGCTTGAGGTTGAACACTTGATATACAATCAATGGTGTTCACAATACAAATCAGATACAGACTCTTACGATTTTAGAATTTCAAAGATATGAACTTGAAAACTGAAATTCTAAGTGAACTTTTGGATGTTGAACAACTTGACAGAGTTTTGGCGCTTTCAAAAATATTGTAGAGTCTTATTGTTCTTCAAGTATTCACTCCTTTATATAGAGGTGTGAAATGAACATTGTAAGCGCCAGCACATCCAATAAAGAGTCGTTGTTGAAACTTGATCTTTCACTAGTGATTCTTTGCATGATCAAGTTATTGTCCTATGAAGGATCAATTTCAAATCCATTTCAGTTGTGAAGGAACATTGTTGCAGGCGTGGTTGTATTTCAGAGCTTTTTTCCTTGTCATGAAGTAGAGACACAAAACAGAGTAGTGGAGAAGGTGGTTGTACAGTTCGTACACAGTACTTTGTCAACGCTCTTGTATTTTTGCAACCAAATAACTTCAAATCCTTTTGAAACGACCGTTGTAGTATTCCACTAGTCTTTTGCCAGTATTAAATAAGTTTCTACTCAAGAAACAACTCTTGAATCATCAAATTCTCTAAGTTCAGATGAACTCCAGCTTCTGGTGAAATGTAGCTTCTGATGGCGCAGCTTCTGATGACGTCATCACTTCAGGAGAACTCTGTCTTCAGAAGCGCTTGTCTTCAGGAGCACTTCTTTGGATGCTTTAAGCTTCCTTTTTCTTGGTTTCTTTGCTCTCTTTTGTTCATTCAGAACCTTTGTAAGATATAAAATTTTGTCTATGGTCCTGTACACTTGAACAAATATTAGCAATACCAATTGTCAATTTTTAATACCTTGTTATCATCAAAACTCTTTAAGGTTTATTGTTAAACACATTTTGTTCCAACAGTTCAGTGATAGAGGAGGAGCTTGACTCCATTTTTTATGTAGAGATTAGATATATTATTTGTTTGTAAGTTATATTAGGTTATGGTGAGTAGAAGGAGGAGAAACCATTAGTTTGTGAATTATTTTTTCTCTCAATTGAGGGGGAAGAAGTAGATAGGATTTGGAGAAGAAAATGAAAGGAATAAGATCAATTATATAGCTTGCATATTCACATGCATTGGGCGGTTGGCACATTAAAAGGAAAGAGTGAATAGTGCTTTTCTTAAGGTGTTGAAATTTTCATGTTGTTTTTTAGTGTCACATGAATAAAATTTAATAACCAAGTAAAAAAAAAAATCAGGCCAAGACATGCATAGATACATGCCAAAGAAAAATTAGGAAGCATTGGAATTCTCAAGTTGTTTTTTAGTGTCATGTGAATATGGGACCAAAGAAACTTTACTTGCTTTCTCAATTACATGTGAGTGTTAGGCAAGCAACACTGCATTTTCTATAGGTGTAAATGAACAGGTACATTTCTTTAACAAATTCACCATGAGCAAATAGTCTAATCTTACAACAGATAAGATTCATGCATATTTGAAAAAAAATCTACTCAAATAGGCAAATAGATTATTACAGGTAAACATAGATTTGTTAACATGCTTAAAAGCATTTGTCTTAAGATTGTTTAATTATCATAATTTCAAAAATAAAGATACATGAGCATGGAATTTGGATGCTAAACTAAAGGCTTAAAGCTTTAATTTCTAGAGATTCATAGATGTTTATTGCTAAAGAAGGCAATGTTAACAATTCCAACTATTGGTGCACCTATGATCATGTATGATCTGTGCTTAATGTGACGTGCATCAATCATTGTTTTCCACTGACCACTTAACCTCCAGTTAGCGTGAGTTAAAGTTCCAACAATCACTCTGCACTTCCACTTATTGCCATTATCATCTATCAGTGTTAAATCAATGTTCTTATTTTCCAAACATTGTTCGCGGAACACAGAGGGTTCCAATACCTTTAATATGGAGAAATGATATTATTAGTTAAGCATATTCTACAAAAACATGTAGTATTGTATCTGAAACTAATGTCAATATAATCTCTTACCAGAAACACTTGAGTTGATGTCGACAGGTCGTAGTAACCTTTCATAATAGATGGAGAAATTATTTGAGTTATGTCGATATGAAAGCTAATGAACTAATTCACGAAGTCCATGAAATAAAACTCCATGGGTTGACATCCCTATCAATCTCAAATCTCATCGGAGGATCATAAACAGGAATAACCATCTTTTTCTTAGTCTTTAATCTGATTTTTTTTATGCCGAAATTTCTGACTCCCATGTAGATCAAAGTTATCCATACTCAAGTGCTGATGTTGTAAAAATCACGTAGGGCACCGCAGCCTGTCGTTAGAACAATGCATCCAGCCATTCTATCGACTTTCATTTCAAAAGAATTGCGGTTCTTATCCATTAGGTTCACATACTCTTCAATTTCATTGTGAAAGTTTTTAGCAAAGGAGATTGGCAGCATGAGAATACCCTGTAGTGAATGACAAATTGTGAATTTATAATATTAATGTAGTTTTACTTTCATAAAAATAATAATAATTTAAAAGTATAGGATCACCGACAGATTCAATTTCGAAATCAATGATATAGGTTCTATATCTCCTGTCCATTGAATTGACGGTTGTTTCTGTCTGATCCTATGTATTTGGAATGAAATGTGGATTGAATTCTCCTGCATGTGTTGAAAAGGGGTTGAATTATTTGTCATACCATTCACAGAGTGAGAAATCAAATCGAAAAAGGATTGAATTTTTTTCTCATACCCGTCAAAGAGTATGAAAGAAAATCTTCGTCTTGTTGATTAGCCATTTCTGACAAAACCTTTGAAAGTCCTAACATACATAATCACATTTTATATTTATGTGGCGTTGCAATCGTGAATGTTGTAAAGAGGTTACTTGCAAGAACATTGTTAACTAAAACTATACAAAATCATGATATCAACAAATGTAATACATCATTGAATCATGGCAGTATCAATAAAGATAGGAAACTAAGAAACAGTTCAATGTATGTCACAAGGTTAATCCATCTTTAAAGATTTGTTTTTAAATTAAACTTGAAAACATATACATTCATGTAACATAGCCTGCTATCTCTTAAAGGGTAAATTAATACAAATTGTCAACAAATTTAATTCTATTGCCATGTGATTTTGCCAAAGCTGCATTACTCAATCCTAAACGGGAAAATGATGAACAATGAAAAGGTTAAAGGATACTCACCTTGCTATGCTCAATGTATCTGGTCTTCCCAAGGTCAAAGAGTTTAAATGCAACTGTAAGAACAAATAATATGGCACTGTCAAGCTCTCATAAAAATGACTGAAAGTTTAACTTTTCTGTTACACAATTAATTCCATACTTTCAATTTTCTTCTCTTCGAACGTCTTTGGATGAAAGATGCTTAATATCAAAAATATCAAATACTTGCATTCAGTTTTCTTAGCTTGTAACATCATATCATGTATAGTAAAATGATTATGTTAGCATAAAGTTAAAAAAGAAATACAAATCCACTATAAAATTTCATTTAAAACCATGAATTTCATCCATGTTTCAGAGATTTTTGTTGATCTTTATATCCATAATGACAATTGTATGAGGGTTCATTAGCTGAATATAAATAAATAAATGAGTAACTCAGAGTGTGTATAATGTACCCTGCTTGTCATAGGTTTTTCATGTATTCTTTCCCAGAGGCAATTCTAACACCAAAGAAACATATTTCTTTAAAAACATAGTAACATAAATTTAAGGTTAATAAGTAAAATCCCATAAAGTCAACATAAATTTTTAGCATACACAACATGATAATAAATAAACCAACTACTATATTGTTAAGGATAGTTCATTTTTAACTCAATTCTTAGTAGTATGTCATCTCCATCGGAAACCATATATTATCTTTCTTTACACATCCTAGAACAGAGAAGCTCATGGACACTTGACATTCATGTTGGTACACTTAATCATCCAATTTTTACTATATGAATGAATGAAAAAAAATCTAATATGGTTGATGCAGTCACAATTGCGGTTTTGATGTTGTTACTATCACACATCCTTTTCCTTACTCTTTGATACCTATTCCTCTTTCCCTCTTGATAACCTAATCTCTAACAATTCAATTCCAAATCTCAAATGTGAAGTTTCATGTTCCTATAGGTCTGACACAATTTAAAGAACATAAACAATTTGAGAAAATGACTTCTAATGAACTAACAATAACCATCATAATCAGTCACAAAATTATCAATTATCAATTTTCTTTAAACTCTATATACTTGTGATTCTCCCTGATTAGGTTTTATTAACTACAAACTCCCAACTTGATAAAACACCCATTTTCCCTTTTCACTAATTTCTTTATCCAAAATCTAATTCCTAAATTGAACTACAAACAACAGGTTTGAATAAAAGGGATTTACATGCAAGCTATTCATTACATGAATTTTGAAGAAGGATGAATTTAGGGAAAAGGGTTGAGGACGGAAGAGATTTTGACTTACCTTTAGTTTCTCCTTAGTTTAGTTGGAAGAATTGAAGGAATGGGTACTTCATGCAAGTTTGATTGTGGTTAAGAATGAGGGTTTTGTGGTGTTGGAGAGTGGAAAGGATGAGTATGCGTGAGGAAAAAAAGAAAGGAAGAAGGAGTTCTGATTTCTCTCTCTTTATTTTGTTTCATTAGTTTTATTATTTTTTTCAATTTTTTTAATAAATAGACCATTGCACAAATAGACCAGGTTGTTTGAAAGGTGAATGATATGGGCCTATCTATTGGACTTAATTATATTATACTATGGATAAAATTTCTAAATTTCTAATTGCCCGAAAAATTTAATTTTGATGTAGCATCATGCCTAAAATATTACAAAATTAAAGTGCAAAATAGGATAACATAAAGATTATTTATTATATTACGTGATAATCATGTGAATACTAAAATGCAAGAGGGAAGACATGACACGTCTTGGTATTTGAAACGCTAAATTTGAATTTAATAGTTTGTCCAGGTATGTAGTGGTTTGCCTTGCAAAAATCTTTCCACTTAGGTCCCAAGTTGGTAGTAAAATTGACATCATTCTGTGTGAAAAACTGGAAGAAGTGGTACAGACCATGTCATAGCAGAGTCTAATTGTGTTCAAATAATGATCTTTTACAAATCTTCTAAAATCATGAGGCAAAGTCTGCAAATTTGAAATGAGTAATTAATAACGATGAATGTTAAAAAAAACACGATAGCAAAGAAAAATAGTTTTTAGAGTTTAACCAATATTTCATTAGTGAAGTCATTTGGAGTAAGTGTAATGTCAAAAAACTTAGTCTCATTTTCTTTCAAACTTCGACTATGAAAACTCGGAAATTTGATACAAAAACCAATATTTTATTATTTTTTTGATTTTAGAAAGCCAAAACCACTATAGATGCAAAACTTAAGGGGTCGTTTTGTAGTTTTTTAAGTAGCTATATGTGCTACATGCAACTTAATTTATTTCTTTCTCCTAGAAACAAATGTATTCATTTATTTGTGCAAGCTACACATTGTTGCACATGCAAACTACATAACATAGGTGGCTATTATAATAATGTCTTAATATTTTTTTTAGGTAACATTTACTGAAGAACTAAAAGATATTTGTAAATGATAGTTTGAATAAAAATATTTTTGAAGTTGTGATGATCAAACGATGTTAAAATTACTTTAAAACGTATAAACGTGATGGTCGTGTCTTCCTTCATAGCAATACTCTTATTGTCGTTCATTGTTGTAAGAGATTTCATGTGTTCCACACATTTTCCTTTAATAGTTAGGGTTTAGGGTTGCACATTACATTCTTAAGGATTGAGGATTTCCTTTGGATTATTCAAAATTGCATAGCTGATCATGAGTGACTGTACAAGGCATCAGGTAAGATAAGTAGAAAAACGAATGAAGGACTTGCACTGTTTCGCTAATGGCGAAATGTCTCTGGAAGTTCTTGAGAATCTCGCTATTAGCGAAGCTAACCTGATACCATCACCTGGATTTCGCCATTAGTCAGATAAATTCACCATTAGCGAATTTCATCATATCAGAAATGCATAATTTTTATTTTAAACACTTGAACCTCAAACCTAAGCGTGCACATGAACCCTAATCCCCCCAGACGTATAGAAATCATGGAAAGAACCCTAAGCATACACATGAATCTCGCTTGAGCGAGATTTTCTTGCTTGAGCGAGCATTCATCATCCCAGACATGCAGAATTCGTGTTTTTAACCAAAAAACCTCAAAAATCAAGTTCTAACATACCTAATACATCCAAAGTACCAGAAAAACATATTTAAACAATTGCATTACAGCACTCTACTCAATTCTAACAATCAATAGCATTAAAGGGTACTAAATTCATAACTATTCTAAACTTAACATAGATTCATGTTTCTTACTAGAAATGCACAACCCAAAGGTGGTAAACTATTCTAAGAACTCACCTTAGCAAACTTCAGCAACAACACACACTTCAGCTCTTGATTCCAACTCAAACCCTAACCCCTTTGAATCGCTTGCTCTCTATGTTCTTAAGGTTCCAATGCCGTACCATTCTAGTTGTTCTCTTGCTTGTTATGTCACTCTAATTATTGCTTGATTCACACTTGCATGCATTTGGAAGCTTGATGGATTAAAGGAGGAAAGGTGGGGCGACATCTAGAGAGAGGGAGGGGAGACTTCTTGTTCTATGGAAGCTTAGAGAGAGAAAACTTGAAGAATAATGGAGCAAGTGGTGCAACATCCCTTAAATACCCTCTTGGTGCAAGTACCATAATGCCATTCGTCTTAGTCGTGTTCATACTAACACTGATGATTCAACCCGTGCTTAATTGATATTACACGGTAAACATTCTTCGTCGTACTTGCTTTCAATGAATATTCGTCTTCCAACACGTTTGGCTGGTAAAATTCCAATACCGACGAGTGGGATATTACACAAACGATGTTAAAATTACCTTAAAAAAATACTTTACATTTTCAATATAACTTTACATTTGAAATATTTATTATGATTAAGTGATAGGGTGAATAAAAATATTTGTGAGGTTGTGATAATTAAATATTATTAAAATCAAGTAAGGTGCTACGCGTTATTTTTTTAATTTTTTTTTCTTTAAGGGGTCAAGACTACGCGTTATCATAATAATACCTTAATATTTTTTTTAGAGTAATTAATAACGATGAATGTTAAAAAAAACACGATAGTAAAGAAAAATTGTTTTGATAATTAAAATTTAGTGAGATGTCACGTCTTATTTTTTTATTTTTTTATTTTTTTGCTTTAGGGGACCAAAACTGCTGTAGATGCAAAACTTAGGGGGCCGTTTTATAGTTTTTGTTCTTCGGGGGCCAAAATTGTAATTTTGTTAAAGTTAAGGGGTTAAAACTGCAATTAAGCCTAAAATTAAAATAATCAAATTACATTAATAGGTATGAGTTGCAAACTTATATTTCAAAACTATTTCTTAAGAGCATGCAAATGTTCAGTTGCATTTTTTTGATTTTTGGTCTCTTGTTTCAATTTTGACTCAGTCTACGCTAACGTGGTACTTTAAATGAGGTGATACTTGTTATTTTTTATTTTTTTTTATCTTAGGGAGCCAAAACTGCTATAGATGCAAAATTTAGGGGGCGTATTGTAGTTTTTTAAGCAGCTACGTGTGCTACATGCAAGTTAATTTGTTTCTTTCTCCCAGGAACAAATGTGTCAATTTATTTGTGTAAGCTACACGTTGTTGCACATTCAAACTACATAACATAGATAGTTATTATAATAATACCTTAATATTTTTTTTCTAGATAGCATTAATTGAGAAACTAAAAGATATTTTTACATGAATAGGTATGACTTGCAAACTCAGCTTTCAAAACTATTTATTAAGAGCATTCATATGTTCAGTTGCCTTTTTTTTTTGTGTTCCCCAATGCTCATTTCGACTTGGTCTACGCTAATGTAGTACTCTAAATGAGTTCTTACGTGTTATTTTTTTTTTTTTATCTTAGGAGCCAAAACTGTTATAAATGCAAAACTTATGAGATTGTTTTGTAATTTTTTAAATAGCTACGAGTGTTACATGCAAGTTAATTTGTTTCTTT
Organism: Medicago lupulina; assembly: GCA_958299785.1. NCBI lineage: Eukaryota > Viridiplantae > Streptophyta > Magnoliopsida > Fabales > Fabaceae > Medicago > Medicago lupulina. The sequence goes on from OY283139.1 coordinate 63,106,257, forward strand.
CTCCTAGTAACAAATGTGTCAATTTATTTGTGCAAGCTACACGTTGCTGCACATGCAAAATCATATTACTATTTTTTTTTTTAATCTCTCTAGTATCTATTTAAAGACCTTTGAATGAGGTATAATGTACATTTCCACCAAGTCATAGGAAAATAACATTGAGATAGAATCCATTTCTTGGACTCATAAGCTAACTCAAAGGTGTATTGATGGTACAACTGTCATGGTAATCTATAGTTTTAGTTCTATACCAATTTATTTATATTTTTCAATATAGTCATTGATAATGTTCAATGTATATGGTTGATATTTTTGCAGCATTTTCCAAAAAATGTTTCTGAGAAACTAATTTTGAAAAATCATACAAGCCTAAATCTAGTAAATGAAGAAACGGAAAGGTTATATGAATGTGCTATTATGACCGATCCAAGTAACGAAACTTTAAGATACATTGATGATGGTTGGTTTGAGTATATTACCACAAAGAAGTTTCCAGTTGGATCTAGTCTGATATTTGTCTATACGATTGAATCACGCATATTCTATGTGGCGCCTATTGAGTGTATGTAGAGATAGCTAGCAATATATTATAAGAATAAAGGTACAATGCGAAATTAAATCAATGAAATTGTACTCCTATGTTTAATGGAATGTTAAATCTTTCTTATGTTTATTTGATAAATATTGATTGTTTTATATTATGAGATTTTGTCTCATTACAAAATATTTTTAAGATTATAATTATCGGACAAGATGGAAACAAAATTTTGACATCCCCCCAAAACATGAAACTCAAAGTAAAAAGGTGGATGCAATGAGAAATAACTAACATCATTTTAGTTCAGAAAGACAACAGCAATGTTGAGAATCTTACAAAACTCAATTGTTTTTATATGTGTAAGAAAAGCTAGTTCAAAATCGAATGAGAAATGTAGCTTTCCGTGAACTAATAATCTCATGATGTATCAACCCAAATCAAAGATAGTAACATAAAAGCTTATTACTAAATTTTATACCATTTAATCTTGTAATAGAAATTTGAAAAGTTTTTACATACCAAATCCTCTTTTTTGTTCATTTCAAATAGAACATAGTAGCTTTAGTTCATGGAAAAAAACATCACAAATCAACAGATTCAATCAAAAAGGGGGATTAAATCCTAATTTCATAATTTTCTAAATTTTACAAATTAACTCACATAATCACACCATAAACCCAAGGATGATTGCTAGCTATAGAACTCATCTGCAGAAACTGGAATGGCTTCAATCTCAGAAATCTCTACCCAAACCCTAATGCATGCAAGGTCCCAAATTGGTGATGATTCAAGCTAAAGGAGTTTTGAGAAAGCCATTGATGCTACAATCTTCAAGTTGGTTCTGCCATTGGTTCTTGATCTTTGCAGAAGTAGAGATTTGTCATACCCTCATTTTGGGCCTAAAAATACTCTTTCAAATTTCCTGCTACCTTTTAATACTTTCAAATTTACTGTGTTTCCTACTGTGCTTCAACTGCATACATTACTGTTTCAGTCCTTTAAATTTTTGCATAAAACCATACAAGAGGGTATTTTAGTCATTTCCTACAAAGGAACCCATTTTCAGTCCCTACAATTTGTCCCTGAGCCTTTTCAACTGGTTTGCATAAATCTTTAATCAAATTTGTACAAAATCATCTTAGTTTTGCATCTGAGTCAGTCTGAGTCGTTTTGAGTCGTTTTTGCCCCCAGGGATATTTTAGTCTTTTCACATTATTCAAATTTTGGGCAGAGAGGTATTTTAAAATACCTCATTTTTGGTAGTTTGTTCGTTTTAATCCATTTTGTCAATTTTAAACGTTTCACTTTACGTTGTTTTCAAATTTACGTTTTTTACCAATTTTATTTTAACTTTTTTGCAGTTTAGTCCAAATACTTTTAAAAATTGCAGTTTAGTCCAAATACTTTTAAAAATTGCAATTCAGTCCAATTTTTCTTTTTTAGTGGTCATTTCCTTTTAAAGAAAACAGTCCAGTCCATGATACCTTTTATTTTTGCATTTTAGTCCTTAAATCTTTTCAAATTTGCAAAGCAGTCCAAATTTTTACATATTTGCAGATTGGTCCTCAAGGTCAAAAAGAAGCCAATTCAGTCCAAAAAGCCACGCAAGCAAGGGCCAGTCCACGTGTCACTACCTCATTGGCCCACAGTACACATGGCAGGCTATAAAAGGCACACAGTGTCAGAAACTCAGATACATATCAGTGCCAACTCACAAACAGAATCAGAATTTTCTCTCTCATGTCAGTTAGATCAAAAACCATAACAGAATTCAGTTAGGAAGAAGAATTTCGAGCTCTCAGAAATTCAACAATGGTGAATCTTCATCATTGAGCCATTTCTCCCTGCAATTCCAACGCGAATTCACCGCTAGGAGCAGCAAACTCAAGCGTGATCACAAAGACGCATCAGAGAAGAAGAGGGAAAGAATCCCAAGGGTTCCGAACCGGTTCAGTGAAAGAAAGGAGAAGAAAAACGAAAATTCACGGATTCCGAACCATTCAAGAAGAAGAAGGAAGCAGGACCACGGTTTAATTTCCGGATTTCAATCTCAGAATCAACAACAGAATCAATTCAAGGATCTCTGAAGATCCAAATCAAATCTCCGAAATAAAACCAGGTAAAATCACAAGCTTACCTCTCTGCTTTGATTCAAGAACAACAACGAGTCCAGAAACGATGTAGATCAATACGAATTCAAGAAGTTTTGGTTCGGAATCATAAACCCTAACATTTTTCAAAAAACCTTCAAAATTCCAAGGTTTACAACGTGTATTCATCGTTGTAAACCAATGAATCGACCGGTGAAAACATACAGAAGAAGATTCGAACCAAAACCAGAACCAAAACGGTTCGGAATCCACGAATGAAAGTTCAAGATCTACATCGTTTCCGTGGCCATCCGTGAGTTTCAATGATGGATTCGTGATCAGAACCACGAGACAAAGCGTTTAAGCCATGAAATTTGAAGTTCTGGGTAAGATTCGCGAATTAGGGTTAGGGTTTGCAAGAAGAGAGAACGGCGCCAGAGAGGAGAAGAAGAAAGAGAAACAGATTGAGAGAATGAGCGAACCGGGTCCTGAACCTTTATATAGACGCGCCAGATCGGTTCGGGTTGAACCCGATCCAGCGCTCCGTATCCTGGACCTTTAGATCTAGAGCCCGTTAGATCCGGATCAATCCAACGCCCCTGATGCGTTCTGGAGATCCGGATCCACAGATCCGCGTGGGTATTGGGCTGAGTGCTTGGGCCTTTGGTTTTCTTTTCAGTTCTTGTGTGTTTTTGCTATTTTTATTCCTATTTTCTGCTACCTGAACCCATATGCATGCCAAATTTCTTGCAAAAATTCCAAAATTTTTTATTATGTGTTCTTGATATGTTTTTGGCTGATTAGTGATATTTTCACATGCTCAGAATTGATGGAAATAATATGTGTCAATTTCATGCTTGATTCGTATATTTTGTGCGGTTTCTCGTGAATCTTCTTGAGCAATTTTTGATCCGAATGTGTCATGTGATGTTGATGCTTGGTGTTTAATTTTATGATGAGTTTACCTCTGATTTAGTGTTGATTCGTTCAATTATGTTAGTAGATTTTTGTTTACAATTTTGCAATAGTTTCAATTGTTTTAGTTAGATTCTTGTTGGTATTTTTTGCAATATATTCAATGTTGTTAGTTTGACATTTGTTTACCATTTCTTACAATCTTTGTTTACCACTTTTACAATATGTTCTATTTTGTTAAGTTTGATCTTTGTTTGCAAATTTTTACAATATGTCCAAATGTTGTTAGTTTGATGTGTGTTTACCATTTTTTACAATTTTTCTTCAATCTTGTTAAATTGGATTCTTGTTTACAAACTTTACGATATTTTCAACCTTGATTGGTATAATTGATTAGCTTTTGTCTTGCAAGTTTAGATGCTAACTTCCAATTTTACAAAGTTTAGTTCTTTTAGTTTCTTGCTTCGTAAGTCACGTTAGTTTGCACGCATTTATCCCTCCATGTTTTGTTAATTTTTGTTGCCTAACATTTTTCATTATCATTTCATATTGCTTCACTAACCATTTTATGTTTCATGCATATCGAGTACTCCACTTCATCCCCATTCCTTTAAGTTTAGGTTCCATTCAATTTTTCAATGTTTAGGTAGTTTCTTTATTTTAATTTCTTGCAAGACTATAGAATGTAAAATAGGACCCGATGTAAAAGACTATGGACTATAATGATGTACACCGACACATGCACTGACACACGCACACACGTTGTATGTTCATCGCTAGGTGTATGTTTAGGATACGCGGTACTTAGAGAAAATCAATCTTTTGAAAAACAAACAACTTCCATCACTTCAAATCTTTTTTCAAACAAGCCTTGGAGTCAAAACTCCAAAGGATTTTCCCTTTGTTTTCTTAAGACAAAATCGAAACTAGCACTAATTCTCAACTTTAACTACTTTTTGTAAATAAATCGGACTAACCTCATTTGATTTCAATTCTAATGCCTACACGGCCTCTTTCCCTTCTTCAAAATCTCTTTTTTCAAAACTAAAAAAAGAACGAAACTCACAAAGACATTTTGGAAGAGAACTACATGGAATTTTGATCCCTTAAAAGGGTATGTAGGCAAGAGACTCAATCTCTCCAAGTCCAATAAAATAAAATCCAATCTTCTCCCCCTCATTCTTAAAACCAATTTCTTTTACAAGTAGCAATAAAAGTAAAGCATAAACGTAAAGCGTAGTAGAATGGTTCCTATAGGATACTATAGTCGTTGCGGGTGCCTAACACCTTCCCGTGATGAAATCAGCCCCGAACTTAGGATTTCTAAGGTTTTCTCGATTTTACCTTCCCCAAAAAAAATAGAAACATCAATGATCGAAAGGTTCAAATCCAATTAATGATTTGACACCCGAAAATCGCGATGACAAGATTGAGTAATTTTATTGAAGAGACGAGGGTGAGGTTCGAAACTTAGAGAGGGAAGAGAGAGTTTCAGAGTTCTGCTTCTTAGAGAGAGAAGTGCACATGAAAATAAAATTTATGAGTCCCATTTGGCTTATATACCTCCTGTGCAAAAGTACCAAAACGTCCTTTGTATTCTTAAACGCACAAGCAATGAGTTATCAGATAAAACACTGAGAAACTTTTAAGCGGGATATTACACCTTGAGAATTTGATTTTCTTATATTTGTTGATACAAAATTTTATGTATCAAGATGAGAAATTTAATACGACAATTTTGAAAGCTAATAACTATTTTTAAGATATCTATATTAATATAGTGTTTCTATTAAAAAAAATTATTTTATTTGCAAAAGATCGTTAAATAATTGCACCACACTCGTCACGAAATTTAAGTGTTTATATTTGCGAAAACAAATTTTTATGTATCGATATGAGAATTTTATAAGAATGAGGGCAAGAAGATTGTCTTTGAGAAAATAAGAATGAATTGTTACACACTTTAAGATTGTATGAAACTTAAGAGATAATTTGTGTAATCGCTATCTTGAAGAACTTTAAACACTTTTAATAAGTCGTTTAAGTATGTTTGTTAGCCGTGTCTATTCAAGGTGAGTGTTCTGCTCCTTTTATATAGTTTCTTGACCTCACTTAGTTAGTATGACCTATCCAATAGCCTCTTGCCATGTGCCTGGTGCTTAGCAACTTTTGCATTAAGTTATGGAACAACATTCAAAACTATAGAATCTTCCTGCGTTCTTCAGTATGAACTTCAGAATGTTTGTGGGTTCTTCATATGAATTTTAGAACATTCATGGGTTCTTCAGAAAGTTCCTGGGTCCATGCATTGTTGACTTGTCTTAGAATTTGTGCAGAAGAGATGAAAATGGAGTTGTCACTTCATGACAATGCCTTAGAGGATTTTTCCGGTACTGTACAATACCTATTCTCTCATGTGTCGAGTCTTTATTGAATGAGTGATCTTGCTTTTTGCTTTTGTACTTTGTTATACTTTTATCATATAAATTATGTGGTTGAATGAACCTTATGATGTTTATCAGAACATTATTTTGTTTCGATAAGGATGATCTGTAAAACTTTCATTTGATGCAATTGATTCCTAATAGTGAAACTTGAATGAAATGCAACATCTATAACATTTAGGATGATGTTCTTAAAGGAATATTTCTAGTGTTTGTACTTCAATTGTTCATAATGCCTTAAATAAACGATGAATGTTCTTTTGACCTTTATTCACATAAATACCTTTGTTGCTTGTATGATTCAAGGTCATAGTCCTTTTTGTACTTTTTGCTTATGTCACGCATGAATCATGGAAGTAGTGACAAATGAAAAAGGTGGAGTCTTTTTCCTCTATGGTTATGGTGGGGAACAGGTAAAACATATATGTGGAATACACTGCTTCCTCTTTAAGGTCTAGGAGAGAAATTGTTCTCAACGTTGCAACAAGTGGTATTGCTGCCTTATTGCTGCTAGGTGGGAGGACTGTGCATTCAAGGTTCAAAATTCCTGTTCCTACGCTTCAATCATTAATCTTTAATATAGAAAAAGGAACTGAATTGGCTGAACTTTTGAAGCAAACGAGGTGAATTATATGGGATGAGGCACCAATGGCACATAAATTTTGTTTTGAGGCTTTAGATAAATCATTAAAGGATATTATGAGTGTAAGAGGAAAACCTTGAAAACTTATTTTTGGTGGAAAAACTGTAGTATTTGGAGGTGATTTTAGACAAATACTACCAGTGGTGCCAAGAGGAAATAGATCTGATATTGTCCATTCCACAATAAATGCCTCATATATTTGGAACCACTGTCAGGTATTGAAATTAACAAAAAACATGCGTCTTTTGAATGGCTAGGCAAAAACTTCAGAGGATACCAAAAAAAATTATGAATGGATTTTGAAGGTTGGGGATGGAAAATTGGGTGAAGGAAATGATGGTTACAATTATATTGAGATTCCGAATGAACTTTTAATATCAAATTTCACAGATCCTATTGAAGCAATTGTACAAAGCACGTATCCAAATTTGTTGCAAAATTTTCAAAACGGAGATTTCTTGAGAAATAGGGCCATATTAGCTTCAACCATTCAGGTTGTTGATGATGTAACACCCCGTTTTCCCAAAACAACGTAAACATGTATAATTATCAGAGTTTTCAACAACAACGGAGTATTACCTCAACTTCTCAAAATTCAGTTTAAATAGAATATAAAAACTATTTAATTCAACACATCATTTTATAAAAATCTGCAGCGGAATATTTATTTGATAATCAATCAACAACTAAAATCAACATCCTTGGCACAAAGGCCTCAACATAATAAAATTTATTTAATAATAGTTAAATCTCCAACAACAATAAAAGCTTTAACAACATGTTCTCAAAAACCGATACATAAAAGAATGAAATCATAAACATCAAATCCCATCCCGTTACATATCAGAGCCTACGACACAAGAGCCAACTCCTATCTATCCTTTGCTACTTGCACTTGCCCACGAGGCGGCAATTCCAGCAGAAGGGGTGAGTTCACAAAACAAAAGTAATATATAAATATATGAGTCATCAAATTGCATCGAAAACAACAACAAATAATAACAATCATCATCAGCATAGGCAGCAACATCATCAATATAAGCAACAACATCATCAATATTAGCAACAACATCATCAATATTAGCAACAACATCATCAATATAAGCAACAACATCATCAATACTAGCAACACCATCATCAATATTAGCAACAACATCATCAATATTAGCAACAACATCATCAATATAAGCAACAACATCATCAATACTAGCAACACCATCATCAATATAAGCAACAACATCATCAATATTAGCAACAACATCATCAATATAAGCAACAACATCATCAATATTAGCAACACCATCATCAATATTAGCAACACCATCATCAATATTATTTAGATTCATCTTCGGTTAACAACATCAACGACATCATCACTTGTGGCGACACCTCACCAACAACATCTCTACAAAACAACTCACACCTACAACAACTAATGCAAGACTCCATCAACTACTAATGCATTATGCAAATGTGGTACCAACTACGCGCGTTGAATGCTAAGCATTCCAGGGCATAAGCCCCCACCAATTTTGGATGGTTAAAGCATCCCAGGGCATAAGCCCTCACCAGATGAATGACTAGCATTCCAGGGCATGAGCCCTCACCAATTGAATGTATAAACATTCCAGGGCATAAGCCCCCAACGATGCAAATGAGTTATGAAGACTCAATGGTGTATATCTGCATACAACCCTACGACAACTAATGGTGCATATCAGCATGCAACCAATAACAACAACAACACCTACTACGACATCAACATTTGTGCCTAATACTTATGACACACTCCCCAACTTGGACAACACGACTCAACAACATCCAAAGCAACTCAAGTTTAGCAAAATATAATATTTTCATGTAAACATACATTAATCCATCGTATCAACAACAATAGCAACATATACATTAATCAATTACATTCATATCAAAGTCCAAAACATCCTTCAAAAGCAAACCAAGTTTGATCAATAAGACATAAGCTAAATACTCATAAAACACCTCAACTAAATCCCTAATACTTAAGCTTGAAGTTAGGAAAACCAACCATAAGTTCTTGGACTAACTTGGGACTAGTTATGTTAAGTTTTCTTAAAGTTTCCTAGAGACCCACCTGGACTATTTTCATCATAACTCAAAATCTACAAATCATTTTCAAGCCCAACCAACGCCATTAGAAAGCTAACTTAATTATCTAAAACTTTCATGTTTACACCAAAAGCTAGTTCAAAGCAGAAATGGGTGAAAAATAGTGAAATATGGATGATCTGATTTTTGAGAAAGCGTGTCACGTTTTTAGAAAACGTGTCACGTTTTTATGCTCAGAATTACTATGCATTCTGTCGACCAAAAACGTGACGCACTTGCCAAAACGTGGCACGTTTTTGCGGTATCAAATCTGGACTCAGCTTCACAAAAAAGTGCGATTTCAGCATTGTTCTACCCAAAAATCCCAACTTTGATCCCTCAATTACCCAAAATGATTTAGAACAATGTTTATGGGTTCAATACACAACAACACAACAGAAACATCTCATAGAAACATCATCAACAACATATTTCAACAACAATGAGCAATTTATCATATTCTTTAACCTAAATCAAAATCACCATTTTCCATCCAATTTCATGAAAACATACATGTATATATTAACCAATGAATTGCTAGCCCACCCTTACCTGATTAGATGAACAATTGCTACAAAAATCTCTCCTCTTGGCTAATCCCCCTTTGCTCTTGGTTCTTCTCTCTTTCTCCCAAAAAGTCTGTTTCTTGTTTTCTCTGATACGTACAATGCTTACTGACTTCTTCCTATTCTTTCCTTAACAAAACATAACTCCTTTCTTTCTCTTAACTCCCCCAATAACTTTCATTTTAATTTCTCATTAACCCTCCTTAATTCTATTAACTCCAAATAAATCCCTGTTTCTAAATAAACATTATTCTTCCTATTTTCATAATTCTCCAAAATAATAATATTCCTTCTATTTTCTTAAAACAAAGCAAATATTATATCCCACTACTAATTAATTAAATAACAAATAACATGCATTTAGATAATACATCAATAAATCATATAACTCAATTATTTCACATAAATTATTATAAACAAATAAACACACCACATATTCACATAATCATTTATAAATTCAAATAAAACATGCCCAACAACTAAAAATAACAAAATAGCGACTAGGGCGTTACAGATGATATCAACAATTACGTTTTGAATCTAATTTCAAGTAAGTCACTTATTCATATATTATTTAGAAAAATAATAATATGATAAATCAATGCTTATGTCTTATTCCTTACACCGGAGAGGAAAAGGAATATTTCAGCTTAGATTCAATAGATCACACCAAAGAAAATAAAAGTGATGCTTTTGAGCAAGTAACACCAGAATTTCTTAATTCTCTTAAGACATCTGGACTACCTAATCATTCCATAAAACTCAAGGTTGGGACACCGATAATGTTGTTAAGAAATTTAGATCAGGCTGAAGGTTTGTGCAATGGAACTCGATTAACAATCATAAGGCTTGCAAATCATGTCATTGAAGCGAAAATTATAACTGGAAAAAATATTGGAAATTAGGTATACATTCCGAGAATGTCGATGTCACCTTCAGAATCGCCCTGGCCATTCAAACTTGTGCGAAGGCCAGTCCTTGGATCATGTTGGTTTATACTTGCCCAAAGATGTCTTCAACCATGGACAATTATATGTTGCTTTATCTAGAGTGAAAAGCAAGGAAGGTCTAAAAATACTTATACATGAAAAATCAAAAAAGAGACTATCTCATACAACAAATGTTGTGTTCAAAGAAGTATTTCAAAATGTAAACTGAGGTTAGCATCTAATCAGCATGTATTTAATTCTAAATGTTTAGTTCTACAATGTTATTACATGATAAATATCATTTTCTAATAGAATTATCTAATAGAATTCAAAGAATTATTCTCTCATATTTTAGGTAACTCCTGAACTTCATGTCTCTTCTTTGTTTGGACTTATGAAAGCAAGTAAATTTGTCTCTGAATAATAAAGCATTTTGTTCTCTTTCTTTTCATCGCAGAGATTATTTAGATTAGCACCTATTAGCATGTAATGAATCCAAAACCTGTAGAAGATGCATTGTAATGTGTTGAGAAAAAAGAAAATGTTGTTACGATTATAAACAATTTTAATGACTTTTAATTCAGGGTCTCAATCATAGTTCTAGATACTATTAAGATCTCTGTTATTAGGCCACTGGTATTTGTCCATGCATCAGATAACAAGTCCTACGCGTGAGGGGTGTTGTCATACCCTCATTTTTGACCTAAAAATACTTGTTCAATTTTCTTTTATTATGTACCTCTGATACTTTTCAATTCACTATGTTTTACTCTGCAATTTTCTACTGTGTTTCAAACGCATATTGTACCGTTCCTGTCTCCAATTTTCTCGCATGTAGAACCATCCAAAGTGTTTTCTTGCATTACAAGTCTTTAAAAAGGGTTTCTAAAACCGTTGCATGTTTTCCTGCATTTTACTTTGAGTTTTTGCATAAAATTATACATAAAGGGTATTTTGGTCATTTCCTACAGAGGAACCCATTTTAGTCCCTACAATCTGTCCCTGGGTCTTTTCAACTTGTTTGCATGAATCGTCAATCAATTTCTGTCCAAGAATCATCTCAGCATTGCATCTAATTTAGTCTGAGTTAGTCTGAGTCATTTTGGTCCTCAAGGGCATTTTGGTCTTTTCACGTCAAATAATTTTTGGGCAGAGAGGTATTTTAAAATACCTCATTTTGGTAGTTTGTCCATTTTAGTCCGTTTTGTCGTTTTTAACTGTTTCACTTTACGTTATTTTCAGATTTCATCTTTTTTACCAGTTTTATATTTTATGCTTTTTGCAAATGAGTCCTTTTTTGTTTAATTGCAAATAAGTCCAATTTCAGTCCAATTCATTTTAATTCCAAAACAGTCCAATTCTTTTTAATTTTAAAGCAGTCCAAAATTCTTTTTAAAAAATTGCAGTTTAGTCCCAAATTCTTTTAAAATTGCATTTTAGTCCTTAGGTCTGTTTTTTTTGCAGTTTAGTCCAATTGCCACGCAGGCCGGTCCAGGTCCAAGTGTCAAAATTTCATTGGCTCAGCGCACACATGGCAGCCTATAAAAGGCCACCACTGTTCAAGTCAAAAAGGCCACCACAGAATCAGTGCCAAGTCACAAACAACTTACAAATTTCTCTCTCCATTCAGTTAGATCAAAATCACAACAAATTCAGAAAAATTGAAGAACATTCTACAAACCCTAACCGTTTTCAGAAGCAAATTCGAGCCAAATCAATGGAGTTTTCACCAGCTCTCAGAGATCCATGGCGGAATCTTCATCATTGAGCTAGCATCTCTGCAATTCTAGCATCAAATTCGTCACCAGAAGCGACGAACCTGATACGATCACAGAGATGCTGATTTTGAGAAGAAGAAGGAAAGAAATTCGAAGATTTTGAGCCAACGAAGAAGAAGAAGAATATCACTGGTTCAGTTCCGGATTTCAAGCAAGAATCAGTGAAAACGGAATCAAATCAAGGAATTCCGAAGATTCGAATCCAAATCTCCGAATAAAACCAGGTGAAAATCAAAAGCTTACCTCTTTCGTGCTTAAAAACATCAGCGAATCCAAATCAACGTGAATCCGTCGAAGATTCAAAGCGTTTTGGTTCAAAATCAATAAACCCTAAAAATCTTTGAAAAAAAACGTAAAAGATTCCAAGGTTTACAACGAGTAACAACCGTTGTAAACCAACGAATCCATAAACAAATCCATTCATAAAAGATTGAACCAAAACGCGAAGAACCAAAACAGTTCGAAGCTACGATTGAAATTCAAGATCCACGTCGATTCAACGGATGAATGTGATTTCCAGTGACTGATTCATGCTTAGAATAACAACACGAAGCAATTAAGACATGTATGAATGATTTCTGGGTAGCCTATGACGAACTAGGGTTAGGGTTCCATAGAAGGCGAAGAGAGAACAAAGAGGGAACGGAGAGAAAGAAAGAAAAGAAATGAGTGAACCGGGTTTTGATGCTTTTATATAGACGCGTAGATCGGGTCGGTTCAGACCCGATCCAGCTCTCCTGTGTTCTAGGTCGTTGGATCTAGGTTTTAGGGCATCCGGATCAATCCAACGCCTCTGAGGCATTTTGGAGATCCGGATCCACCAAGTGGCGCGGGTCTGGGCTCCATGACCGTGGGCTTTAGGTTCCTTTCTTTTTTTCTTAATTTTGTTGCTATGCACACCTTCATTCCTGCTATTTGGACCCCCTGTGCACTCTATTTGTTTTACACAAAAATCCTAAAAAATTACTATGTGTTCTTGATATGTTTTTGACTGTTTTTTTTGATATTTTTACATGTTTAAATTGATAAAAATGATATGTGTTAATGTCTCATTTGATTGGTGTATTTTGTTTTTTGTGTGAAGTTTCTAGCATGATTTTTGATCCAAATATTTGTCACTTGATATTGATGGTCGGCACTTGATTTTATGATGTGATCCCCTCTGATTTCATGCTAATTCATTCAATCTTGTTAAGTTTGTTTTTTTGTAATATCCTTAATTTTGTTAAATTTGAATTTCGTAATATTTTCCAACTTTGTTTAGGTTGATTCTTGATTACAATTTTGCAATATTTCCGACTTTGTTTAGGTTGATTCTTGATTACAATTTTGCAATATTTCCAACTTTGTTTAGGTTGATTCTTGATTACAATTTTGCAATATTTTCAATCTTGTTAGTTTGATTCTTGATTACAATTTTGCAATATTTCCAACTTTGTTTAGTTTGATTCTTGATTACAATTTTGCAATACTTTCAATCTTGTTAGTTTGATTCTTCTTTACAATTTTGCAATGATTCAATCTTGTTAGGTGTGATTTTTGTTCACTATGTTGCGTGGTAATTGTCAATTTCCAATGATGTTAGCTTAATTTCATTTAGTTTGTCATCTTGCAATGATAATTGTTAGCTTTTAATCTTGTTGCTTTAACTCTCGGTTTGCTATTTTACAAGCTTATAGGTTAGCTCCTAATTTTTGCGATGTTTTACTTGTTAGTTTCTTGCTTTGTAGGTAATATTAGTTCACATGCATTTTTCTTTCCACTTTTTACATTTTGCTATTATTTTTCTATGCCAATCAGTTTAACATTCCCACTATCATTTCACCTTGCTTTACTAACCATTTTGTTCTATGTTTCATACATACATTGAGCATTCCACCTCATCCTCATCCTTTAGTCTAGGTTTTGTTCACTTTTCTAATTCTTAGGTAGTGATTCCTTTATTTTAATTTCTTGCAAGACCATAGAATGTAAACTAGGGCCAATGTAAAGGACAATGGACACTATAATGATGTACACCGACACATGCACCGACACGCACACACGTTGTATGATCTAACGCTAGATGTATGTTTAGGAAGTGCGAAACTTAGAGAAAATCATTTTCCAAAAAAAGTGTTAACAATTCCATCACTTGAAAACATTTTTTCAATAAACCTTGGAGTCAAAACTCCATTGTATTTTCTTTCCTTTTCTTAATCAAATTCAAATGGAAATAACTCTTACTTAGACTCTTTTGTAAACAATTGAACTAACCACACATTTTTCTTTCTCAAGCCTTTACGGCCTCTTTCTCTTCCTCAAAACCATTTTCAAAAATTAAAATCAATCAAAACTCACAAAACATTTCGAGAGAGAACTACATGGAGTTTGATCCCTTAAAAGGGTATGTAGGCAAGAGGTCAAAACCTCTCCAAGTCCAATAAAAATAAATCCCAAACACTTCTTTCCCCCCATTCTTAAAAACAACCTTTTTAATAAATAGCATTAAAAATAAAGCGTAAAAGATAAATCTAGAAAAACGGCTCCTATAGAGTACTATAGTCGTTACGGGTGCCTAACACCTTCCCGTAGCGAAAATTGCCCCGAACTTAGAATTTCTAAGGGTTTTCTCAATTTTACCCTTCCCCAAAAAAATAGAGACATCAATGATTGAAAGGTTCAAGCCTAATTAATGACTTGACACCCGAAAATCGCGATGACAGGTGTGTTGAGATCCCACAACAATTAGAGATATGTCTAAATTAGTCCTTATAACTTAGTATTTGGACTCCAGCTCTTACTCAATGTAAAACCCCGTTTTTCCAACATAAAATAAATATAAAGAATATCATAAACGGAGCATCACATTCAACTTACAAAATTCCACAATATAAATAGAATAAAAGTACTATTTATTAAAACAATCTGTCTTTATAAAAATCCAATAATCATGCAGCGGAATAGTTTTTAACATCTTATAACAACTTTTGGCTCTTAAAGGTCACAACATCAATATCTTAAATAGTTCTCATGAAATTAGTTCAACATCATTAAAAAGGAAATACGTAACAAGGAAACATGCAATACAACAATCCCCATCTCGTTACGTATCAGAGCATCCTAGACGACACGACATAGATTACTCACAACTGCACTATTCTTCGTTACCTGCGAGTTACTCATACGAAGAGCAACATTTTCAAGCAAAAGGGGTGAGATTTCACATTCATTAATAGCAGGTAACAATTCATAAAAGGTAATCAACAATACAGACAACCATAATTAATTAAACATCACATAAATCATCATTTAATAAAAGTAAAACAACAACAACAACATCATCAACAACAACAACAACATCATCAACAACAACAAAAACATCATCAGCAACAACTTCTCAATAATCATCATTTATATTATGCAATGACGACTCTACAATGCAACGACAACAACAACTCATCTTAACAACACATCGACTCGACAATGCAATATGCATGTGGTACCATCAGGGCATAAGCCCCCATCGCTAAAGGTCAAATATGACCTGTCACGCATTAAGCCCCCATCGCTAAGGTCAAAAAGGATCTGTCAGGCATTAAGCCCCCATCACTAAGGTCATAAAAGGACCTGTCAGGCATTAAGCCCCCATCGCTGACTATGCTATGCAACAACACGACTCAATGCAACGACACGACTCAAATGCAACGACATCATCTTAAAACAAAAACATCAACTTCATAATTCAATATTAAATCACGAACAACACCATATAGCATAATATTCATCAATCAAATATACTCACATAAAACCAAGTTAGATTCATTAAAACATAGGTTAAATACTCATAAACACCTTAATTAAACTCATAGTACACAAGCTTGAAGTTTAGAGACAATCCATAAGTTTTAGTTTAATTTTCATAAAATTTCACTAAGACCTCCCTAGAGTATTTTCATCATAACTCAAAAACTAAGAATCATTTTCAAGTCAAACCAAAGCCACTGGAAAGCTAACTCAATTATCTACAACTTCCATGCTTACCCCAGAAGCCAGTTAAAAACAGAAACGGGTGAAAATGACACAAGAATGCGAAACAGAGGATGGTTTTCCCAAAACACACTTGGAGTGTTTTTATCATAACTGAAG
This sequence comes from Medicago lupulina, assembly GCA_958299785.1. Taxonomy (NCBI): domain Eukaryota; kingdom Viridiplantae; phylum Streptophyta; class Magnoliopsida; order Fabales; family Fabaceae; genus Medicago; species Medicago lupulina. The sequence continues at coordinate 63,122,415 of OY283139.1, forward strand.
ATTCACAAAACATTTTCAAGTCACTCCAAAGCCATTAGAAATATAAATCAATTATCTACAACTTTTATGTTTACACCAAAAGCCAATTCGAAACAGAAATGGGTGAAAAAGACGCAAGAACGCGAAACAGGTGATGCTGTAACTGTGCAGCTCGCGAGGCGAGTAACGTACTCGCTGTGGCGAGTTGCGACAGACAACCCTACGGGAATGGACCATTTTTCACCCCAAAAACCCCAATTTCATCAACCCAAATCCCCAAATTGATAGGAAACTCTACCTATGATTATTCTACGGCTTAGACATCACTTCTCTACGTTAATTCATGAAATTCATACACTTTCTACCATCTTATTGATTTTAACCTAATTTCCCAAATTCTTAAAAACTACAACAACGATTAATTTCTATGAATTACAACTTGATATTAATGAAGGTTAGTCTCACCCTTACCTTAGATTGGTTTCTGAAATCAACAACAGCGTTTCTTCTTTCCTAGGGTTCTCTGAGTTCTCCTCTTTCTCCCCTTTTCTCCAAAAATTGAACGTGTTCTGTTTTCTAAACTCTTACGGACTCTTAACCTAATTTATGATTACTCTTCTCACCAAAAACTACTCTCTTCCCTATTATCTTATTATTTCTAATAATATTATACTTTTCCCCCACTAAATAATAATCATAATAATACACCAAATAACAAATATATCTCCACACAAAATAACAAATATATTTCTATACTAGATAACATATATATTTCCACACAAAATAACATATATATTTCTACACAAAATAAAAAATATATTATTACACCAAATAACACATATTAGCATATTTCATCAAAATATATATTATAAATCAAATAATAATACACTAAAAATACAATAAATTAATACAATATTAAATATTAAAAGTAAGGCGTTACACTCAACCCCAAAAGCTAGCCCCTGGTGTAAGAATTTCCCCTTCTTATAACCGATATTCAAGCCATATCAGTTTCCGATATGAGTTTCAAGACTCTAAACACCCCCTTAACACTTGGTCCTGGGCATTTGTGGCGTGAAGTTTGAAGGACTGAACTTGATCTAGACTCTATATTTCATGTTAATCTCTAAGAGTTGAATATTCTTTTCTGATTTAGCACACACACCAAGTAGCTAGGATTAAAATTTTAGATGTGTACTTATTGTTGAATTACATACGTCTTATTGTTAGGCATCTGTTTACATGTGTACTTTAGTTTAATATGTAAAATGTACATCAAACTCACTTCTAAAAAAATTTGCAGAAGCATCCAGCCAGAGCTTTGATGGTCAACATGGAATGCAGTGAAATTTCTATCAAATTGAAGCAGAAAATTGAAAATCTGCAATTTCTTTCACTACTTTTTTTTGTACTATATATTTGCAATGAACAAAAAAGAGGATTTGGTATGTAACTTAAAACTTTTCAAATTTCTATTACAAGATTAAATGGTATAAAATTTAGTAATAAGCTTTTATGTTATTATCTTTGATTTGGGTTGATACATCATGAGATTATTAGTTCACGGAAAGCTACATTTCTCATTCGATTTTGAACAATCGTGTTTTGTAAGATTCTCAACATCACTGTTGTCTTTCTGAACCAAAATGATGTTACTTATTTCTCATTGCATTCACCTTTTTACTTTGAGTTTCATGTTTTGGGGGGCTGTCAAAATTTTGTTTCCATCTTGTCCGATAATTATAATCTTAAAAATATTTTGTAATGAGACAAAATCTCATAATATAAAACAATCAATATTTATCAAATAAACATAAGAAAGATTTACCATTACATTAAAAATAGGAGTACAATTTCATTAATTTAATTTCGCATTGTACCTTTATTTTTATAATATATTGCTAGCTATCTCTACATACACTCAATAGGCACCACATACAATATGCATGATTCAATCGTATAGACAAATATCAGACTAGATCCAACTGAAATTTTTTTTGTGGTAATATACTCAAGCCAACCATCATCAATGTATCTTAAAGTTTCTTTACTTGGATCGGTCATAATAGCACATTCATATAACCTTTCTATTTCTTCATCTACTAGAGTTAGTTTCATACCCCAATTTTTGACCTAAGACACCACTGACACATGTCCGTTAGTCCCGAATAGTCTCCGACTTTTCGAACGAAATTTTGGCAGAGAGGTATTTTAAAATACCTCATTTTTGGTTCCGATTCGGGCCCTCTTCTCTCTTTATTTTATTTTTATTCTTTATCTTTAATTATATCTTTTTAATTAGTTCCAATTTTAACTTTTTATTACTTTAATTAGTCATTATCTTTTTTCATTTTTCTTTTTCTTGTTACTCCCATTTTTAGTATTTATCTCTTTATTTATTTATTAATTAATGTGAGTCCAAAAATCCCAAAAAGTGGTCCAAATCCCAGTTACAGTCCGATACGCGTTTTCTCTCCAAATCTAGTACAGGTTTTTCTCCTTCATCTCAATCCAAGCACATTTCAAGTCAATCCCAACAAACCCTAATCAAAGTCTATATAACAGAACCTACAAAACAACATGAAGGGGGAAAAAATCCGAATCCAAAAACCGACCAAAATCGCATAACACGAAAACGGCAACCAAATAGCATCACACAACACATACATAGCCGGAAATTCACCGCAACACAAAAAACATAGAATCGCACAGCCGAACCAAAACAACACAGAATCACACAGGGCCGAGTTCATCAACCAAAACCCACGCCAAATCCACACAACAGAACACAGAATCGGCCACACGGCCAATCTCTTTCTCAAACACCTCAACCAAAATCAAATCCGTAGCCTTACACAACCAGGAACACGAAGCCGGACCCATTCAAAGAAAACAGAAAGGTAATCACTCTCTCCTGCTTCTCTTGATTTGTAGATCTAGGGCTCTAAAATTTGATTTTGAAATTCATAGGTTTAGAATAGAGAAGAGTAGAGAGAGTAGAAGAGAAATACAGAAAAAAAAAGGAACGAAAATTAGTTTTAGGGTTCCGGCGCGGTGACGCCATCGTGCCAGGCCGGCGACCGTCGCCGGAGTCCACCTTTCCGCCGTGCCGGATTCTGGGTGAGGATAGAACACCATCGGTGTTCTTGAGGGAACAGAGAACATGAAAAGAGAGAGAGAGCGGGTAAGAAGAAGAAGAGAGAGAAACTGTTGTTAAAAATGAAAGGAAAAAGGTTTTACACCCTATATATATGCACCCACCCAATCCGGATTGGTCTAACCGACCCGCTCATGAACCCGAACCGGTCCAGCGTGACCCTAACCTAATTGCTGGTTGTTGGCCCATTTCACCTTCTGTTTACTTACTGCACACACACACATGCTCCTGCACCCCTCCCTACATTTTATTTTATTTCCTTTCATGCATCTTAATTCCCTTTGCGTTTTTATTATTTATTTACTTTCTACACTTTTATTATTTTTATGTTCATTAGATTAGGTCGCATGTTTATCACTCATTTATTTAACATATTTATTTTACGCAATTTATCATGCATTTTTTAGTATAGGTTTATCTCAATACATATGCACGTATTCGTTTTTTATTTTTATCGCACATCATTTCTAATGTAAACCATAGGCTCTAATGTAATTTATTTATTTATTTCATTGCAGACCAAAGAATGTATTAATAGGCTTTTATGTAATAGTTTAGGTATATGTGTGCGTGAGTGTGTGCATGTCTTATTCTTATGTTCTTAGCTTAGGTTAAAGATCCTCGTGGTGGTCCAACGCCACCATGAGCTACTCCGCGCTTTATTCTTTTCCGCACCGTTAGTTTTAATCATGCAAAAAATAAAAAAAACAACAAAAACATGCAAATAGCAAAAATCACAAAAACATTTTCACAATAAACCTCGATCCACCAATCGAGCGATTCTTTCTTATTTTCTCTCTTAATCAAATTCAAATCAACTTTAATCACACTTTAAGTTATTTTTTAATATAAAAAAGACACAAACCAATTTCTTATTTGCCACTTGGCTTTTCATTTTAAAACCTTTTTCAAAACTAATAAAAAACACAAAACAAATCAAACGAAATTTCTACCCCGAACTGTGAGGGTCTGATCCCTCACGGGTACGTAGGCAAAGGACCCAGTCCTTCTGAATCAATAAAATGTAGATAATTAGGTCTTTCTTTCTTTAATCATTTAAAATTCCATTTTTTCAAAACAACTAAGTTATATCGCATAAATTAAATAAAGTTGAAAGGTTCTCATAGAGTACTACGAATATTTAGGGTGCTAATACCTTCCCTAAATATAACCAACCCCCGGACCCCACCTTCAAACAAATACTTTTTCAAATCAAAAATCGTGAAATAATTAGTGAGTCAAAAGCTAATCAAATAGCCTTGATCTCCGAAAAATGACGCGACAGAAATGACGACTTCACTAGGGACTAAATTCGAGGGTTAAGCCTAACTTGACTTTGTTTAAATTTTTTGTGCCATAACTTGCTTAAAACAATAAGAAAAAATAAAAGATGGAAATACGTGTATATATGTTCTCCCTTCTTCTCTCTTCTTTCTTAAATGTGAGTGGTGAGATAAGTCCTAACCCGGGCTTGAGAGAAATATAAGATAAGAGTGGTAGAATCATAGTGACATTTCGAGAGTATTCTCGTGTTTTGGAACATGTGATATAACCACACTTAGCGGAGGATCTTGAAGTAATATATGTTCGCGTGTGTTATCACGTTTAAACGTTATTAATTTTAAGTTTCCATCAAAGCTAAGGACCTTTCGTTACCGTTAACCCATCTTAGCCTTTTAGGACGTAGTGCGGTGGCTAACCAGGTGTTGTCTTGGTATTAGCCGACACGCGATACTACACTAAAACGAGACTTTCCTACGAACGTTGTTGGACCGGGTGTTGTCCCGTTATCCAATAAAATTCAAAGGGGTTTGGACTTTGGGAACTTGGTAGAACCCGTGATACAGGTAGAAATGAAGCCATAGGTCCTACCCTACAACGTACTATCCCTCAACTCCAATACAACTCAATTACACCATATTTTCTATATACCCTTTGCATAATCATGCATGCATGCATTCATTCATAAACTTCCTTTTTCTCATCAAAAATCGAAGGACTTATATAAACTTCTTTGTAAACATCAGAGGTATGGGAAGTATTGTAAGGAGGACTCATGGATATAAATTCAAAAAGCCAGACTTGGAGAGCTTAAGGAAACTAGCAAAGATGCTTACTAGCCCGGACCATTTTCGAAAACGGTATGGACATCTTCTCAGTATTCTCAGGACGGAGGTGGACAAAGGGCTCCTCAACACTTGGGTCAATTTCCAAGATCCGCTTTACCGTTTCTTTACTTTCCCGGACTATCAGCTGGCCCCTACACTGGAGGAATATTCTCACTGGGTCGGTCTACCCGTGATCGACATGGTACCCTTCCATGGTCTTGAACCCTGTCCTAAAATCCCAGAATTGCAATTGCCCTTCACATTGAGAAGTCTGACATAAAAAAGCACCTAACCACCAAAGGAGGTCTCTAATGCCTACCCTTCAACTTCCTTTACCAAAAAGCCACTGATTTTGCTGAAAGATCTGATGCCAATGCCTTTGAAACCATTCTCGCTGTACTTATTTACGGTATAGTGCTCTTCCCGAATGTTGATAACTTTGTCGACATAAATGCTATCCACATCTTCCTCTCAAAGAACCCTGTTCCTACCTTGCTCGCCGATACCTACTTTTCCATCCGTGATCGTACCAACAAAGAGTGCGAAGTTATCATCTACAGCACGCCTCTACTCCATATCTGGATTACTTCACACCTACCCCGCCCTAAGTTTAGACCAGAGAGACTTCCATGGTCCGAAAAAATTATGGCCCTCACCCCGGCTGACATAGTTTGGTTCAACCCAACTCTCTACCCAGAAGTTATCATTGACCACTGTGGAGAGTTCAACAACGTACCTCTTCTTGGGACACGTGGGGGAATTAGCTATAACCCAGTTCTCGCCCGACGCCAGTTTGGATACCCCATGAGGATGAACCCCCTTTACCTCATTCTAGACCGTGACTTCTTCTTCTATGAAAAAGACGCTGAGAGCAAGAAAGCACAATTTGTACGAGCTTGGCACTCCATCGTCAAGAAAGATAAAAACTAGCTAGGGAATAAGTCAAGTGCAACCCATGAATCCTACCTCCAATGGGTTATTAATAGAGCTACTCAGATAGGGATGCCTTACCCTCTGCTAAGGTCCTTAGCCTCAACTAATCCAACAATGCCTTCTCCCTTACCCCCCGAATCCATGGAAGAGTACCGAGCACGGTTGACTGAGTCAGAACATGAAAGTGCTACTTGGAAAAGGAAGTACAGCGAAGCTATGCTCGAGATCGAAACAATGAGTGGACGGTTGGCACAGCAGGATCGAGAAATCCTCAAGCAAAGGCGACAAATGATCGAGAGGGATGAACTTCTCCTGTGAAGGATAGGCTGCTCGACCGGTATGCTAACAAGAAAAAGCGCATGGACTTCTTTTATGGCACACGATCCGATTCTGATGATCCATCCTTCTAGGAAGCTTGGGAGTCGGCTAGGCTTACTATTTGTTTTATTTTTTTAGTTTACTGTTATGTACATTGGAGTCTATCCCTTGGCTCGGCTTTGTTTAAAGGGAATTATCCTACAGTACTTTAAATTATTCAATGAAGTTTTCACAAAAAATGTTTACAAAATAGCTCTTATGAGTCCTTCGATAAATACAAGTATGTCTATTTTTGCATAAACATACCATGCATCATTTTTCATCCATGGTTTCTAGTCTGTTGTCTGTGTCTCACACTGTGTCTCTTCTATACAAGGGGTCAATCCATCATGACGTTGAGAATTGTTTCTCCTTGAAGATTGAGGTCCAAAAGTTAATCGATGCCAGTGTCCTGCCTTTCGGAATTTGAATCTGAGCGTGTAGTCGCAATTGGGTCGCTTTTGATGTTCCTTCTACTACTCAGTTGTTCGAATAATGTATGTTTGCTTGTTTTATACTTTTCAAAAATCCTTTCGTCCCGCCCGAGACAGAAGTGAACTTATGTAGAGCTTCTTGCTTCAAGTATTTTCCAACATTAATAAAAGGTCATTTCTATCCCGACTGTCTCTTTTGTGCTTATTCCGGAAAAATGGTAACATTAAAAAACCAAAAAATTTCTTAATTATTCTGAAATAACTGCATAATCATAACTCATACTTACTTGTCAAAATCAAAAATCAAATTATGCATTAATAAACCCGTTGAACACTTTAACCATGTACTATCTCCCAACTTTGAGTTCCTTGTGTCTGAAGAAGAGGAAGATGAAGAAGTTCCCGATGGGGTTTTCTCGCCTACTGGGGCATCTTAACTGTCAAAGTCAAAAATAAAAATATCAAGAAGAGTGTCCAGCAAGGGGCATTCACTTACAAAGACTAGCACGAGATGCTACCATCATACTTCAAGTGTATACTCCAACAAGGGCAGCCTCCTCCTTCCCTCAGTATGCAACATGGAGATCGTCAAGGTGTCGTCGATAGGAGTCCTGCTGAAATCCAAGCTTGACCGAATTTAAATGCATGACGGCCTTGTACAACTATATTAAGAGAGGCTGAAACAAACTCCCAACAAGAAGGATCGTCTCCGTGGATTTCAAGAACCCTTGTGCTAAAAATACATTATCTTTCCAACCAGACTCCAAGGGTAAGGTGGATGCCTAACTATGAAGACCCATGTGCGGTGACTCCTATGACTACGAATGTCGACAAATCCGCACGCCGGTGCAGTCAAAAAAAGCTCGATAAGTCGCAAACCTAAAAAGGCGACTTAGGCAAAAATGAGCGTCTCGATGGACTGAAAACCCGAAAGGGTGGTCCAGGCAAAAATCAGAGACATGAACAAAAATAATTATCCTGATAGATTGAAAAACCCGCAAGGGCGATCTATGCAAAGGTCAAGGATTAAAAGACAAAGTAACTGCATCCGGTCAGGCACAGTCAACTTGGGGCATCCAGTCATCAGAAGACCTCCGATTCGAAGCATTTGCAAATCAAAGACCCGAAACTGGGGCAATTCAAAGTTGTTAGGGAGAATAGCGGTCACTGGGTTCAACGTACCCTTCCCATATATTTACCATTTTCCAATTTTTTTCTGTGGAGCCGTGCCATTGGCGGGTCACCTTTCAATTCATCAAATTTGAGCCTGTGCCTACCTATTTGGAACTCTCATTTTATTCTATGCGCAAAATTTCTTCTATTTTTGATGGCAATAATTGAAGCAATTTTTTTTTCAAAATACAAACTTTTTTTACATCTTTTGAAAAGTGCGAACAAACAAACACACTCTTCGAACCCATGAGTAGACGAAGCGTACATCATCATCCGCCTCGAGAACGGTTACATACCGGAGGAGAAACATGGCTAAGCATTGTGGAGAAGACCTCCGCTTCAAACAAGATGCAGTCACAATCCAAAAATACAAAAAAAAAAAAAATACAAAAAGAGCTTGCTAAGCTGAAAACCTGAAAAGGCGGCTTAAGCAATAGAGAGCGTCCTGGTGGACTGAAAACCCGAAAGGGCGGTCCGGGCTAAAATTAGGGAGACAAAAAGGAATACATTCCCGGTGGACTAAAAACCCGAAAGGGCGGTCCAGGCAAAAGTTAGGGATTTTCACAAACAAAAAACAAAAAAAACGACTGCTAAAGCATGCCGAAGGAAGAACACTCTGTTCCCATGGCGACTTCTCCCAGACCTTCGATCGTTAATGAGCTGGCTTCCCAAGGGGCATCGGCTGCCACTGTGTGCCAGGTTTCATACCACAAATGGCCCGATTTGTTCACGATAATATCAACTCCAAGGAAGTTTGCCGAGTGTTTGCACTGATCCGCCTTCAATCTTACACGCCCGGTCTTGTTCCACCAAGTCACCTGTCATATGCAGTTTATATGGTCGTTCAAGTCACATTCATCCATTCATACATTCATGCATCCACACATCAATACTTTCATATACACACAAAATATCAATTCACACATGATGGCATCAGTCGCCCAGAGTCTTGTTTGGTCATATCTCATCAATTCAGCCATCAGTTCTTCCAAGTGGCAAGTCCTACATAACGGACAGCTTGAGGTTTCTTTTTTGTCTTTCTTCCAAGTGGTAAGTCCTATATAACAGACAGCTTGAGGTTTATTTTCTGTCTTCCAAGTGGTAAGTCCTACATAACGGAAAACTTGAGGTTTATTTTTCTGTCTTCCAAGTGGTAAGTCCTAAATAACGGACAGCTTGAGGTTTATTTTTTTGTCTTCCAAGTGGTAAGTCCCACATAACGGACAACTTGAGGTTTATTTTTCTGTCTTCCAAGTGGTAAGTCCTACATAACGGACAACTTGAGGTTTATTTTTCTGTCTTCCAAGTGGTAAGTCCTACACAACGGACAACTTGAGGTTATTTTTCTATCTTCCAAGTGGTAAGTCCTACACAACGGACAACTTAAGGTTTATTTTCTATCTTCCAAGCAGTAAGTCCTACATAACGGATAGCTTGAGGTTTTTTTTTTTTTTGTTGTCTTTCTTCCAGTGGTCAGTCTTAAACAATGGACGTCCTAAGTTTATCCTCTCGTCATTTTTTTCGAACGGTCTGTCCCAAATAACGGACTACTTGTGTTTATCTGTCAATTTCTCAAGTGTCATCCCCAGTCTGTCTGGTTAAATGTGTCTCTCCATTCCAAACCGATACAATAATGCACCACCATTTTCCCAAGTGAAACTACACAATCCCCAAGCGGAGTCGGATCCCCTTTCTCAACGAATACAGGTATCACATTGTGGTTTCTCGTCGGAGTCAAAATGACCTCGCCGTCTTGCATTCATAATTGCATCATAAGCATTCATAAGCATCTTAGGTCAAAAATGGTGTACGTTGTATTTAAGTCTCTTCGACCAGTCGAGTCAAAGATTTCAACTTCAAATCTCCGGACGAAGAAACTTAAATAGGGGCATCTGTCATACCCCAATTTTTGACCTCTTGGACTTTGTGACTAGCTTGCCGAATACTCCAAGAGGGAATGACGCCATTTGGGTTATTGTTGATCGATTGACGAAGTCGGCTCATTTTCTACCGATTAATATTAGTTTTCCTGTTGCCCAGTTGGCAGAGATTTATATCAAGGAGATCGTGAGGTTGCATGGTGTTCCTTCGAGCATAGTATCAGATAGAGATCCAAGATTTACTTCTAGATTTTGGAAAAGTTTGCAAGAGGCTTTGGGTTCTAAGTTGAGATTGAGTTCGGCGTATCATCCGCAGACAGATGGTCAGTCGGAAAGGACAATTCAGTCGCTAGAGGATTTGTTGAGAGTTTGTGTTCTTGAGCAAGGAGGAACTTGGGATAGTCATCTTCCGTTAATCGAGTTCACATATAATAATAGTTATCATTCTAGTATTGGAATGGCACCTTTTGAGGCTTTGTATGGTCGGAGGTGCAGAACTCCGTTGTGTTGGTTTGAATCAGGTGAAAGAGTGGTCTTAGGACCAGAAATTGTTCAGGAAACCACTAAGAAAGTTAAGATGATTCAAGAGAAGATGAAAGCGTTGCAGAGTCGACAAAAGAGTTACCATGATAAGCGAAGGAAAGATCTTGAGTTTCAGGAAGGAGACCACGTGTTTTTAAGGGTCACACCTATGACTGGTGTAGGACGTGCGTTGAAGTCAAAGAAGTTGACTCCGAGATTTATTGGCCCGTATCAGATATCAGAGAGGGTTGGAACGGTGGCGTACCGAGTTGGGTTACCACCGCATCTTTCGAATTTACATGATGTTTTCCATGTGTCGCAGCTTCGGAAGTATGTTCCGGATCCATTCCATGTGATCCAGAGCGATGATGTGCAAGTTAGAGACAACCTTACGGTGGAGGCTTTACCGGTAAGGATTGATGATCGGAAAGTGAAGACGTTGAGGAGCAAGGATATACCTCTCGTTAGAGTCGTTTGGTCGGGAGCGACTAGTGAAAGCTTGACTTGGGAGCTTGAGAGTAAGATGCTGGAGTCTTATCCAGAGTTATTTGCTTGAGGTAATTTTCGAGGACGAAAATCTTTTAAGTGGGTGAGAGTTGTAACGCCCACGTTCGTTTTAGTATTTATTAAAATCGAGTTTAGGTGATTATATTATATTTATATAATATATAAGTGTTTTGATATGTTTCGATATGTTTTGATATGTTTTGATGTGTTTGATATGCTTGGGATGATTTTGTGGTAAGATATAATGCTAAGGATAAGGTTAAGAGACTTATTTTATTGTTAAATAAAATAAGATTTGAAAAGAAAATAAAATATTTAGTTGTGGGTTAGTTTTGGATTTTAGAGAGTTATGTGGGAGAAAGAGTAAATAAGATAAGATTTGTTGGCGGTATAAATAAGGCAACTAGGGTTAGGAAGTCAGTAACGCTTTCAGACTTTGGAAACAGAAAGAAAGAAAACGCACGCGTGAAGAGAAAGAAGGAAGGGTGTGCTGCGATTTGCTTCCAAACCAGGTAAGGGTGAGACTCATAATTCTGTAATGTTAATTAGCATAATCCTGATGATTAATTAACAGTAATAGGATTGAATTGAGAGAATGAGAAAACTAGGTCAAAACCTTATAAATTGATGATCTAACGGTTAGTTTAGGTTTATTTCGTGTAGAAAGTGTTCCTAGACCTTAGAATATGTTTAGGATGAATTCTGGAATCAGTAGAAGGCCTGGAACCATGAGAATCGTGAGAATTTTGAGAAAATAGCAGTTCTGGCCGCAACGAGATTCATCGCTTGCCACGGCGAGTAGTGATCCTCGCCTCGCGAGTGATGAGCTTCATCGCTCGCCACGGCGAGTACTTATCCCCGCCTCGCGAGTTGCTTCTGACAGCTCGCCATAGCGAGCACTTTTCTTCGCCTCGCGAGTTGCTTCTGGCAGCTCGCCACGGCGAGCTAACTCACTCGCCTCGCGAACACTACCAGATTGGGGGTTGTGAGGGGTAGTGTGATCTGTTCCGTGTGATTTGATTTGGAGATGATCCCTGAGTGTTATTTAGGCCTAGTGGTAATGTTGAGAGTCCTGTGCAGAGCTGTTCTAAGTATGGATTGTTGAGTGAGCAAGAAATTAAGTATTGAACCTTATGCTAAAATGTTAAAGTCTATGTTGCTTGATTAGTAATTGTTGTGATGATATCATTCTGCTTTGAAGTCTATATTATACTGCTGATGTTATTAAACTGAACCGTTAAGATATGTGTATACATTATATATGCGATGATAAGTTGTTGTTTAGCTCCAATTTCTTGGATGCATGTTGATAAGATGATTAAGGATAAATGTTGTTTTGAATTGAGTCCATGCATAGCATACATTGAGCTTAGTCCTCACCATGATAGGAGCTTTGTCCTCCGCACGTTTATTAGGAGCTTTGTCCTCCGCACGTTTTAAAAGTATATTAATACTTATGATGAAGTTTGGTACCACATGCATATAAGGAGTCTAAGAGCATTGTCGCATGGTCATATTTATGATGTCATGTTGTTGATAAAGATTGAATATATGATTACGTGATAAGTGTTATCTATCTATGCTACTTGCTTAAAGATGATATGAAGTTGATTATGTGATTACGTGCTAATTGTTATTAAATTATGCAAGAATGCTATTGATGTTTTGATGTTAATTGTTATTCTAAATTATGTTGAATTAATATTATTTTGTTATGAAATCTCACCCCTTCTGCTGGAATTGCCGCCTTGTGGGCAAGTGCAGGTGATCGTGCTTAGTGTGCAGTTGCTTCGTGAGTGGCCTTGCCTCACTGTGTCTTCTAGGTCGCTCTGATACGTAACGGGATGGGGTCATCTTATATGCATGCTTCATTCTTTTACGTGATTATTCTATGTTATGTTGCAATAATGAAACTAACTTTGAGATAATTTTTATGGGGCCTGCGTGCCAAATGTTTTATGAATTTTAAGTATGATTTCCGCTGCAAAGTTTGAAGTTATTGGGTTAAATTACTATTTAACTGTTTCGGATTAAGTTTCTATGTGATATCCCGTTGTTGTGTTGCATACTCTGATAAATGTTTTTAAGAATTTTTTATGTTGGGAAAACGGGGTGTTACACTTGTCAATGTCAAGGTTTGGGAGGGAGTCTTAAAGAGTTTAGGCATAATTATTATTGTTGTCGAAGTCAGTGTTAAGTTGTTTAACTTATTTAAGTTATAAGTGTGAGTCCATTGCATATGCATAAAAGTGGCGATGGAGCTTTTGCTCAAAGTGGCGATGGAGCTTTTGCTCAAAGTGGCGGTGAAGCATATTAATGCTTAAAATAATGGTACCACATGCATGATGTCTAAGTGTAGAGTTGCATTGTCGAGTCGTGTCGTTTGTGATGTTGTTTAAGGGATGATGTGAAGATGATTTTGTGATGTTGTTAAAGTGAATAAATGTGATGAATTGTGATGTGTTTATGTTAAATACTATCTATTTACGATGTGATTGAAGTGATGATTTTATGTGGTTTGTCATTAATTATTGAATTATATGATATATATTATTGATTGCGTTTCTCACCCCTTCTGTTGGAATTGCAGCCTTGTGGGCAAGTGCAGGTAATCAAGCTTAGGTGCGTATATGTGAGGAATCCGTTGTGTGTGGTGTCTTAGGATGCTCTGATACGTAACGGGATGGGACTTTGTCGTTGTTTCTATTCTTTTACGTATTTTCTATGAACTATTTATGACTTTAAAATGGTTGTTGAACCTTTTGAGACGTTGATGTGGCCTTGTGCCAAGATTTACTTAAAAGAATATTTTGAGTTTATAATTCCGCTGTTACATTGAATATTTTGATGAAGAATAAGATATTATTCATTGTTGATTAGTGATTTTTATGAAATATGACATCCTGAATATGGGTTTAACTCTGATAATATATGGAATTTTTTTTTATGTTGGGATTTCGGGGTGTTACAATTGGTATCAGAGCAGGTTGGTCCGTCCGGCCTAGTAGAGAGTCGAGTAACGTCGTCTAAGAGTTAGAATATTATAGTTATTTTATTCTAACTGATGTTTACCATATAGAGGATAAGAGTTATTGATTGAGGTACATTTTCGAGGACGAAAATCTTCTAAGTTGGGGAGAGTTGTAACGCCCGTTTTGAACTTTTTTATTTGTTTAATTATTTGATTGAGTTTAGAGTCTTTTTAAATAATTTATTTGATTTATGGTGATGTGTGTTATTTTTGTGTTATGTGTTGGTGTTTTAGTAGCATATTATATTAAAATATATGTGTTATTTGGTGTAGAAATATATATGTTATTTGGTGTAGAAATATTGTGTTATTTGTTATAGAAATATGTTTGTTATATAGAGATATATTTGTTATAGAAATATATTTGTTATTTGGTTTGAAAATATATTTGTTATTTTGTGTGGATATATATATGTTATCTAGTATAGAAATATATTTGTTATTTGGTATATTATTATTATTATTAAGATATTAGGGAAGAGAGTAGTTTTTGGTGATAAGAGTAAATAAGATAGAGGAGAAGAGATATATAAATAGAGAATTAGGTTAAGAAAAAAAAAGAAGAAAACGTTTTCACGTGCAATTGAGACAAGGTGAGTTTTGAGGGAGTTTTGACAAGGACCAAGAGGAAGCTAGGAAGAAGAGGAAAGAGATCGAATTTGCTGTAGAATTTTCTTGTGTTGCTGAATTAAGGTAAGGGTGGGATTCCTTTCAATAATATATATGTTAATTTGATTTTTGATGGATGAATATGTTCTAGGGTTAGGTTTATGATAAATGTGATGATTTATGTCGTTTCATGCATAATTGTATGTTGTTTTGACTCCTTTGCTGCATATATGATCTGTAAACAAGATTTCAAATACATTTGGGTGATTAAGGGATTAAAAATGGGATTTTTGGGTGGAAAATGTCACTTTTCCCGAGAGCTGCACAGTGACAGCATCTCCTGTTTCATGTTCTTGCGCCTTTTTCACATGTTTCTGTTTTGAACTGGGTTTTGGTGTAAACATGAAAGTTGTAGATAATTGTGTTAGATTTTTAATGGCTTTAGTTTGACTTCAAAATCATTCTTGGAACTTAAATTATCGTCAAATTACTACACGTAGGTCACAGTGAAATTTCAGTTTCTGTAACCGAATTTGAAATAAAAACTGGTATTGATCGGCATAGAATTGGCCTTAGTTGTAAACGCGAAAGTTGTAGATAGTTGAATTTTCTTTCCAATGGCGTTAGTTTAACACAAAAATACCTTGCAAATAATTTTATATGAATTTATGAAGTTAGGTGACGAATTAAGAATATTGTGGAGAGAAGTCCTTGTCAATGTCAAGGTTTGGGAGGGAGTCTTAAAGAGTTTAGGCACAATTATTATTGTTGTCGAAGTCAGTGTTAAGTTGTTTAACTTATTTAAGTTATAAGTGTGAGTCCATTGCATATGCATAAAAGTGGCGATGGAGCTTTTGCTCAAAGTGGCGATGGAGCTTTTGCTCAAAGTGGCGGTGAAGCATATTAATGCTTAAAATAATGGTACCACATGCATGATGTCTAAGTGTAGAGTTGCATTGTCGAGTCGTGTCGTTTGTGATGTTGTTTAAGGGATGATGTGAAGATGATTTTGTGATGTTGTTAAAGTGAATAAATGTGATGAATTGTGATGTGTTTATGTTAAATACTATCTATTTACGATGTGATTGAAGTGATGATTTTATGTGGTTTGTCATTAATTATTGAATTATATGATATATATTATTGATTGCGTTTCTCACCCCTTCTGTTGGAATTGCAGCCTTGTGGGCAAGTGCAGGTAATCAAGCTTAGGTGCGTATATGTGAGGAATCCGTTGTGTGTGGTGTCTTAGGATGCTCTGATACGTAACGGGATGGGACTTTGTCGTTGTTTCTATTCTTTTACGTATTTTCTATGAACTATTTATGACTTTAAAATGGTTGTTGAACCTTTTGAGACGTTGATGTGGCCTTGTGCCAAGATTTACTTAAAAGAATATTTTGAGTTTATAATTCCGCTGTTACATTGAATATTTTGATGAAGAATAAGATATTATTCATTGTTGATTAGTGATTTTTATGAAATATGACATCCTGAATATGGGTTTAACTCTGATAATATATGGAATTTTTTTTTATGTTGGGATTTCGGGGTGTTACAATTGGTATCAGAGCAGGTTGGTCCGTCCGGCCTAGTAGAGAGTCGAGTAACGTCGTCTAAGAGTTAGAATATTATAGTTATTTTATTCTAACTGATGTTTACCATATAGAGGATAAGAGTTATTGATTGAGGTACATTTTCGAGGACGAAAATCTTCTAAGTTGGGGAGAGTTGTAACGCCCGTTTTGAACTTTTTTATTTGTTTAATTATTTGATTGAGTTTAGAGTCTTTTTAAATAATTTATTTGATTTATGGTGATGTGTGTTATTTTTGTGTTATGTGTTGGTGTTTTAGTAGCATATTATATTAAAATATATGTGTTATTTGGTGTAGAAATATATATGTTATTTGGTGTAGAAATATTGTGTTATTTGTTATAGAAATATGTTTGTTATATAGAGATATATTTGTTATAGAAATATATTTGTTATTTGGTTTGAAAATATATTTGTTATTTTGTGTGGATATATATATGTTATCTAGTATAGAAATATATTTGTTATTTGGTATATTATTATTATTATTAAGATATTAGGGAAGAGAGTAGTTTTTGGTGATAAGAGTAAATAAGATAGAGGAGAAGAGATATATAAATAGAGAATTAGGTTAAGAAAAAAAAAGAAGAAAACGTTTTCACGTGCAATTGAGACAAGGTGAGTTTTGAGGGAGTTTTGACAAGGACCAAGAGGAAGCTAGGAAGAAGAGGAAAGAGATCGAATTTGCTGTAGAATTTTCTTGTGTTGCTGAATTAAGGTAAGGGTGGGATTCCTTTCAATAATATATATGTTAATTTGATTTTTGATGGATGAATATGTTCTAGGGTTAGGTTTATGATAAATGTGATGATTTATGTCGTTTCATGCATAATTGTATGTTGTTTTGACTCCTTTGCTGCATATATGATCTGTAAACAAGATTTCAAATACATTTGGGTGATTAAGGGATTAAAAATGGGATTTTTGGGTGGAAAATGTCACTTTTCCCGAGAGCTGCACAGTGACAGCATCTCCTGTTTCATGTTCTTGCGCCTTTTTCACATGTTTCTGTTTTGAACTGGGTTTTGGTGTAAACATGAAAGTTGTAGATAATTGTGTTAGATTTTTAATGGCTTTAGTTTGACTTCAAAATCATTCTTGGAACTTAAATTATCGTCAAATTACTACACGTAGGTCACAGTGAAATTTCAGTTTCTGTACCCGAATTTGAAATAAAAACTGGTATTGATCGGCATAGAATTGGCCTTAGTTGTAAACGCGAAAGTTGTAGATAGTTGAATTTTCTTTCCAATGGCGTTAGTTTAACACAAAAATACCTTGCAAATAATTTTATATGAATTTATGAAGTTAGGTGACGAATTAAGAATATTGTGGAGAGAAGTCCTTGTCAATGTCAAGGTTTGGGAGGGAGTCTTAAAGAGTTTAGGCACAATTATTATTGTTGTCGAAGTCAGTGTTAAGTTGTTTAACTTATTTAAGTTATAAGTGTGAGTCCATTGCATATGCATAAAAGTGGCGATGGAGCTTTTGCTCAAAGTGGCGATGGAGCTTTTGCTCAAAGTGGCGGTGAAGCATATTAATGCTTAAAATAATGGTACCACATGCATGATGTCTAAGTGTAGAGTTGCATTGTCGAGTCGTGTCGTTTGTGATGTTGTTTAAGGGATGATGTGAAGATGATTTTGTGATGTTGTTAAAGTGAATAAATGTGATGAATTGTGATGTGTTTATGTTAAATACTATCTATTTACGATGTGATTGAAGTGATGATTTTATGTGGTTTGTCATTAATTATTGAATTATATGATATATATTATTGATTGCGTTTCTCACCCCTTCTGTTGGAATTGCAGCCTTGTGGGCAAGTGCAGGTAATCAAGCTTAGGTGCGTATATGTGAGGAATCCGTTGTGTGTGGTGTCTTAGGATGCTCTGATACGTAACGGGATGGGACTTTGTCGTTGTTTCTATTCTTTTACGTATTTTCTATGAACTATTTATGACTTTAAAATGGTTGTTGAACCTTTTGAGACGTTGATGTGGCCTTGTGCCAAGATTTACTTAAAAGAATATTTTGAGTTTATAATTCCGCTGTTACATTGAATATTTTGATGAAGAATAAGATATTATTCATTGTTGATTAGTGATTTTTATGAAATATGACATCCTGAATATGGGTTTAACTCTGATAATATATGGAATTTTTTTTTATGTTGGGATTTCGGGGTGTTACAATTGGTATCAGAGCAGGTTGGTCCGTCCGGCCTAGTAGAGAGTCGAGTAACGTCGTCTAAGAGTTAGAATATTATAGTTATTTTATTCTAACTGATGTTTACCATATAGAGGATAAGAGTTATTGATTGAGGTACATTTTCGAGGACGAAAATCTTCTAAGTTGGGGAGAGTTGTAACGCCCGTTTTGAACTTTTTTATTTGTTTAATTATTTGATTGAGTTTAGAGTCTTTTTAAATAATTTATTTGATTTATGGTGATGTGTGTTATTTTTGTGTTATGTGTTGGTGTTTTAGTAGCATATTATATTAAAATATATGTGTTATTTGGTGTAGAAATATATATGTTATTTGGTGTAGAAATATTGTGTTATTTGTTATAGAAATATGTTTGTTATATAGAGATATATTTGTTATAGAAATATATTTGTTATTTGGTTTGAAAATATATTTGTTATTTTGTGTGGATATATATATGTTATCTAGTATAGAAATATATTTGTTATTTGGTATATTATTATTATTATTAAGATATTAGGGAAGAGAGTAGTTTTTGGTGATAAGAGTAAATAAGATAGAGGAGAAGAGATATATAAATAGAGAATTAGGTTAAGAAAAAAAAAGAAGAAAACGTTTTCACGTGCAATTGAGACAAGGTGAGTTTTGAGGGAGTTTTGACAAGGACCAAGAGGAAGCTAGGAAGAAGAGGAAAGAGATCGAATTTGCTGTAGAATTTTCTTGTGTTGCTGAATTAAGGTAAGGGTGGGATTCCTTTCAATAATATATATGTTAATTTGATTTTTGATGGATGAATATGTTCTAGGGTTAGGTTTATGATAAATGTGATGATTTATGTCGTTTCATGCATAATTGTATGTTGTTTTGACTCCTTTGCTGCATATATGATCTGTAAACAAGATTTCAAATACATTTGGGTGATTAAGGGATTAAAAATGGGATTTTTGGGTGGAAAATGTCACTTTTCCCGAGAGCTGCACAGTGACAGCATCTCCTGTTTCATGTTCTTGCGCCTTTTTCACATGTTTCTGTTTTGAACTGGGTTTTGGTGTAAACATGAAAGTTGTAGATAATTGTGTTAGATTTTTAATGGCTTTAGTTTGACTTCAAAATCATTCTTGGAACTTAAATTATCGTCAAATTACTACACGTAGGTCACAGTGAAATTTCAGTTTCTGTACCCGAATTTGAAATAAAAACTGGTATTGATCGGCATAGAATTGGCCTTAGTTGTAAACGCGAAAGTTGTAGATAGTTGAATTTTCTTTCCAATGGCGTTAGTTTAACACAAAAATACCTTGCAAATAATTTTATATGAATTTATGAAGTTAGGTGACGAATTAAGAATATTGTGGAGAGAAGTCCTTGTCAATGTCAAGGTTTGGGAGGGAGTCTTAAAGAGTTTAGGCACAATTATTATTGTTGTCGAAGTCAGTGTTAAGTTGTTTAACTTATTTAAGTTATAAGTGTGAGTCCATTGCATATGCATAAAAGTGGCGATGGAGCTTTTGCTCAAAGTGGCGATGGAGCTTTTGCTCAAAGTGGCGGTGAAGCATATTAATGCTTAAAATAATGGTACCACATGCATGATGTCTAAGTGTAGAGTTGCATTGTCGAGTCGTGTCGTTTGTGATGTTGTTTAAGGGATGATGTGAAGATGATTTTGTGATGTTGTTAAAGTGAATAAATGTGATGAATTGTGATGTGTTTATGTTAAATACTATCTATTTACGATGTGATTGAAGTGATGATTTTATGTGGTTTGTCATTAATTATTGAATTATATGATATATATTATTGATTGCGTTTCTCACCCCTTCTGTTGGAATTGCAGCCTTGTGGGCAAGTGCAGGTAATCAAGCTTAGGTGCGTATATGTGAGGAATCCGTTGTGTGTGGTGTCTTAGGATGCTCTGATACGTAACGGGATGGGACTTTGTCGTTGTTTCTATTCTTTTACGTATTTTCTATGAACTATTTATGACTTTAAAATGGTTGTTGAACCTTTTGAGACGTTGATGTGGCCTTGTGCCAAGATTTACTTAAAAGAATATTTTGAGTTTATAATTCCGCTGTTACATTGAATATTTTGATGAAGAATAAGATATTATTCATTGTTGATTAGTGATTTTTATGAAATATGACATCCTGAATATGGGTTTAACTCTGATAATATATGGAATTTTTTTTTATGTTGGGATTTCGGGGTGTTACAATTGGTATCAGAGCAGGTTGGTCCGTCCGGCCTAGTAGAGAGTCGAGTAACGTCGTCTAAGAGTTAGAATATTATAGTTATTTTATTCTAACTGATGTTTACCATATAGAGGATAAGAGTTATTGATTGAGGTACATTTTCGAGGACGAAAATCTTCTAAGTTGGGGAGAGTTGTAACGCCCGTTTTGAACTTTTTTATTTGTTTAATTATTTGATTGAGTTTAGAGTCTTTTTAAATAATTTATTTGATTTATGGTGATGTGTGTTATTTTTGTGTTATGTGTTGGTGTTTTAGTAGCATATTATATTAAAATATATGTGTTATTTGGTGTAGAAATATATATGTTATTTGGTGTAGAAATATTGTGTTATTTGTTATAGAAATATGTTTGTTATATAGAGATATATTTGTTATAGAAATATATTTGTTATTTGGTTTGAAAATATATTTGTTATTTTGTGTGGATATATATATGTTATCTAGTATAGAAATATATTTGTTATTTGGTATATTATTATTATTATTAAGATATTAGGGAAGAGAGTAGTTTTTGGTGATAAGAGTAAATAAGATAGAGGAGAAGAGATATATAAATAGAGAATTAGGTTAAGAAAAAAAAAGAAGAAAACGTTTTCACGTGCAATTGAGACAAGGTGAGTTTTGAGGGAGTTTTGACAAGGACCAAGAGGAAGCTAGGAAGAAGAGGAAAGAGATCGAATTTGCTGTAGAATTTTCTTGTGTTGCTGAATTAAGGTAAGGGTGGGATTCCTTTCAATAATATATATGTTAATTTGATTTTTGATGGATGAATATGTTCTAGGGTTAGGTTTATGATAAATGTGATGATTTATGTCGTTTCATGCATAATTGTATGTTGTTTTGACTCCTTTGCTGCATATATGATCTGTAAACAAGATTTCAAATACATTTGGGTGATTAAGGGATTAAAAATGGGATTTTTGGGTGGAAAATGTCACTTTTCCCGAGAGCTGCACAGTGACAGCATCTCCTGTTTCATGTTCTTGCGCCTTTTTCACATGTTTCTGTTTTGAACTGGGTTTTGGTGTAAACATGAAAGTTGTAGATAATTGTGTTAGATTTTTAATGGCTTTAGTTTGACTTCAAAATCATTCTTGGAACTTAAATTATCGTCAAATTACTACACGTAGGTCACAGTGAAATTTCAGTTTCTGTACCCGAATTTGAAATAAAAACTGGTATTGATCGGCATAGAATTGGCCTTAGTTGTAAACGCGAAAGTTGTAGATAGTTGAATTTTCTTTCCAATGGCGTTGGTTTAACACAAAAATACCTTGCAAATAATTTTATATGAATTTATGAAGTTAGGTGACGAATTAAGAATATTGTGGAGAGAAGTCCTTGTCAATGTCAAGGTTTGGGAGGGAGTCTTAAAGAGTTTAGGCACAATTATTATTGTTGTCGAAGTCAGTGTTAAGTTGTTTAACTTATTTAAGTTATAAGTGTGAGTCCATTGCATATGCATAAAAGTGGCGATGGAGCTTTTGCTCAAAGTGGCGATGGAGCTTTTGCTCAAAGTGGCGGTGAAGCATATTAATGCTTAAAATAATGGTACCACATGCATGATGTCTAAGTGTAGAGTTGCATTGTCGAGTCGTGTCGTTTGTGATGTTGTTTAAGGGATGATGTGAAGATGATTTTGTGATGTTGTTAAAGTGAATAAATGTGATGAATTGTGATGTGTTTATGTTAAATACTATCTATTTACGATGTGATTGAAGTGATGATTTTATGTGGTTTGTCATTAATTATTGAATTATATGATATATATTATTGATTGTGTTTCTCACCCCTTCTGTTGGAATTGCCACCTTGTGGGCAAGTGCAGGTAATCAAGCTTAGGTGCGTATATGTGAGGAATCCGTTGTGTGTGGTGTCTTAGGATGCTCTGATACGTAATGGGATGGGACTTTGTCGTTGTTTCTATTCTTTTACGTATTTTCTATGAACTATTTATGACTTTAAAATGGTTGTTGAACCTTTTGAGACGTTGATGTGGCCTTGTGCCAAGATTTACTTAAAAGAATATTTTGAGTTTATAATTCCACTGTTACATTGAATATTTTGATGAAGAATAAAATATTATTCATTGTTGATTAGTGATTTTTATGAAATGTGACATCCTGAATATGGGTTTAACTCTGATAATATATGGAATTTTTTTTTATGTTGGGATTTCGGGGTGTTACACCTGCTTCTCTTGATTTGTAGATCTAGGGCTCCAAAATTTGATTATGAAATTCATAGGTTTAGAATAGAGAAGAGTAGAGAGAGTAGAAGAGAAATACAGAAAGAAAAAAAACAAAAACAAGGAGCAAAAATTAGTTTTAGGGTTTCGGCGCGGTGACGCTGCTGTGCCAGGCCGGCGACCGTTGCCAGAACCCACCTTTCCGCCGTGCCGGATTCTGGGTGAGGATAGAACACCATCGGTGTTCTTGAGGGAACAGAGAACATGAAAAGAGAGAGAGAGCGGGTAAGAAGAAGAAGAGAGAGAAACTGTTGTTAAAAATGAAAGGAAAAGGGTTTTACACCCTATATATATACACCCACCCAATCTGGATTGGTCTAACCGACCCGCTCATGAACCCGAACCGGTCCAGCGTGACCCTAACCCAAATGCTGGTTGTTGGCCCATTTCACCTTCTGTTTACTTCCTGCACACACAGACATGCTCCTACACCCCTCCCTACATTTTATTTTATTTCCTTTCATGCATCTTAATTCCCTTTGCGTTTTTATTATTTATTTACTTTCTACGCTTTTATTATTTTTATGTTCATTAGATTAGGTCGCATGTTTATCACTTATTTATTTAACATATTTATTTTACGAAATTTATCATGCATTTTTTAGTATAGGTTTATCTTAATACATATGCACGTATTCGTTTTTTATTTTTATCGCACATAATTTAGAATGTAAACCATAGGCTCTAATGTAATTTATTTATTTATTTCGTTGCAGGCCATATAATGTATTAATAGGCTTTTATGTAATAGTTTAGCTATATGTGTGCGTAAGTGTGTGCATACCTTATTCTTATGTTCTTAGCTTAGGTTAAATATCCTCGTGGTGGTCCAACGCCACCATGAGCTACTCCGCGCTTTATTCTTTTCCGCACCATTAGTTTTAATCATTCAAAAAAAAAAACATGCAAATTGCAAAAATCACAAAAACATTTTCACAATAAACCTCGATCCACAAATCGAGCAATTCTTTCTTATTTTCTTTCTTAATCAAATTCAAATCAACTTTAATCACACTTTAAAATATTTTTTAATATTAAAAACACAAACCAATTTCTTATTTGTCACTTGGCTTTTCATTTTAAAACCTTTTTCAAAACTAATAAAAAACACAAAACAAATCAAACGAAATTTCTACCCCGAACTACGAGGTTCCGATCCCTCACGGGTACGTAGGCAAAGGACCCAGTCCTTCCGAATCAATAAAGTGTAGATAATTAAGTCTTTCTTTCTTTAATCATTTAAAATTCCATTTTTTCAAAACAAGTTATAGCGCATAAATTAAATAAAGATGGAAGGTTCTTGTAGAGTACTACGAATATTTAGGGTGCTAATACATTCCCTAAATATAATCAACCCTCGAACCCCACCTCTATACAAATACTTTTTCAAATCAAAAGTCGTGAAATAATTAGTGAGTCAAAATCTAAAATAGCCTTGATCTCCGAAAAATGACGCGACAGTTAGGCTTGTATGATTGTTAAAAATTAGTTTCTCAGAAACATTTTTTGGAAAATGCTGCAAAAAAATCAACCATATACATTGAACATTATCAATGACTATATTGGAAAATATAAATAAATTGGTATAGAAATAAAAATATAGATTACCATGATAGTTGTACCATCAATACACCTTTGAGTTAGCTTATGAGTCCATGAAATGGATTCCATCTCAATGTTATTTTACTATGACTTGGTGGAAATGTACATTACACCTCATTGAAAGGTCTTTAAATAGATACTAGAGAGATTAAAAAAAATAGTAATATAATTTTGCATGTGCAGCAACATGTAGCTTGCACAAATAAATTGACACATTTGTTGCTAGGAGAAAGAAACAAATTAACTTGCATGTAACACACGTAGCTATTTAAAAAACTACAAAACAATCCCATAAGTTTTGCATTATTAGCAGTTTTGGCTCCCAAGATAAAAAAAAAATAAAAAAAATAACACGTAAGAACTCATTTAGAGTACTACATTAGCGTAGACCGAGTCAAAATTAGCATTGGGGACCAAAAATCAAAAAAATGCAATTGAACATTTGCATGCTCTTAATAAATAGTTTTGAAAGCTGAGTTTGCAACTCATACCTATTCATGTAAAAATATCTTAGTTTCTCAGTTAATGCTATCTAGAAAAAAATATTAAGGTATTATTATAATAGCTATCTATGTTATGTAGTTGGCATGTGCAACAACGTGTAGCTTGCACAAATAAATTGACACATTTGTCGCTAGTAGAAAGAAACAAATTAACTTGCATGTAGCACACGTAGTTGCGTAAAAACTACAATACGCCCCTTAAATTTTGGATCTATAGCAGTTTTGGCTCCCTAAGATCAAAAATAAAATAAAAAATAACACGTATCACCTCATTTAAAGTACCACGTTAGCGTAGACTAAGTCAAAATTGACATAAGAAACCAAAAATCAAAAAAATGCAACTGAACATTTGCATGCTCTTAAGAAATAGTTTTGAAATCTGAGTTTGCAACTCATACCTATTAATGTAAATTGATTATTTTAATTTTAGGCTTAATTGTAGTTTTAACCCCTTAACTTTAAAAAAATCACAATTTTGGCCCCCGAGGAACAAAAACTTCAAAACGGCCCCCTAAGTTTTGCATCTTCAGCAGTTTTGGTCCCCTAAAGCAAAAAAAAAAAATTAAAAAAATAAGACGTGGCACCTCACTAAATTTTAATAATATTTAATTATCAAAACAATTTTTCTTTACTATCGTGTTTTTTTTAACTTTCAACGTTATTAATTACTCAAAAAAAAAATATTAATGTATTATTATGATAACGCGTAGTCTTGACCAAAAAAAATTAAAAAAATAATGCGTAGCACCTCACTTAATTTTAATAATATTTAATTATCAGAACCTCACAAATATTTTTATTCACACTAGCACTTAATCATAATAAATATTTCAAATGTAATAAGAAATATTTTTACAGTTTTGATCCCTTAAAGCAAAAAAATAAAATAAAAAAAAATAACATGTGCCACATCACTTAATTTTAATAATATTTAATTATCCCTTAATCATAATAAGTATTTCAAATGTAAAGTTGTATCAAAAATGTAAAGTATTTTTTTAAAGTAATTTTAACATCATTTGATAATCACAACTTCAGAAATATTTTTATTCAAACTATCATTTAAAAATATCTTTTAGTTCTTCAATTAATGTTATCTAAAAAAAAATTAAGACATTATTATAATAGCCACCTATGTTATGTAGTTTGCATGTGCAACAATGTGTAGCTTGCACAAATAAATGAATACATTTGTTGCTAGGAGAAAGAAATAAATTAACTTGCATGTAGCACACGTAGCTACTTAAAAAACTACAAAACGACCCCTTAAGTTTTGGTATCTATAGTGTTTTTGGCTTTCTAAAATAAAAAAATAAAAAAATATTGGTTTTTGTACCGAATTTCTGAGTTTTTATAGTCGAAGTTTGAAAGAAAATGAGACTAAGTTTTTTGACATTACACTTACTCCAAATGACTTCACCAATGAAATATTGGTTAAACTTTAAAAACTATTTTTCTTTGCTATCGTGTTTTTTGTAACATTCATCGTTATTAATTACTCTTTTCAAATTTGCAGACTTTGCCTCATGATTTTAGAAGATTTGTAAAAGATCATTATTTGAACATAATTAGACTCTGCTATGACAATGGTCAGGACCACTTCTTCCAGTTTTTCACACAGAATCATGTCAATTTTACTACCAACTTGGGACCTAAGTGGAAAGATTTTTGCAAGGCAAATGACTACATACTTGAACAAACTATTAAATTCAAATTTAGCGTTTCAAATACCATGTCTTCCCTCTTGCATTTTAGTATTCACATGATTATCACGTAATATAATAAATAATTTTTATGTTATCCTATTTTGCACTTTAATTTTGTAATATTTTAGGCATGCTGCTACATCAAAATTAAATATTTTGGGCAATTAGAAATTTAGAAATTTTATCCATAGTGTAATCTAATTAAGTCCAATAGATATTTTGTTTGGTGGAATGTCCCCCCTAGTTCTATCAGAAGTGAAATAGTGAGAAACATGTTGGGAATGCCCAATTTTAGATTTACAATTTTTTGAGCTTGTTTGGGTTTTATTCCCACTATCTGTTTGTAGGTTTCCCTTTTTTTAATCAATGAAGTGAGCAGTGTGCTTTGCACTGCTATGGTCTTATAAAAAAAAAATAGTCCAATAGATAGGCCCATATCATTCACCTTGAAAACAATCTGGTCTATTTGTGCAATGGTCTATTTATTTAAAAAAACTTTGAAAAAAATAATAAAACTAATGAAACAAAATAAAGAGAGAGAAACCAGAACTCATTCTTCCTTTCTTTTCTTCTTACACATACTCATCCTTTCCACTCTCCAACACCAAAAAACCTCATTTTTAACAACAATCAAGCTTGCATGAAGTACCCATTCCTTCAATTCTTCCAACTAAACTAAGGAGAAACTAAAGGTAAGTCAAAATCTCTTCCGTCCTCAACCCTTTTCCCTAAATTCATCCTTCTTCAAAATTCATGTAATGAATAGCTTGCATGTAAATCCCTTTTATTCAAACCTGTTGTTTGTAGTTCAATTTAGGAATTAGATTTTGGATAAAGAAATTAGTGAAAAGGGAAAATGGGTGTTTTATCAAGTTGGGAGTTTGTAGTTAATAAAACCTAATCAGGGAGAATCACAAGTATATAGAGTTTAAAGAAAATTGATAATTGATAATTTTGTGACTGATTATGATGGTTATTGTTAGTTCATTAGAAGTCATTTTCTCAAATTGTCTATGTTCTTTAAATTGTGTCAGACCTATAGGAACATGAAACTTCACATTTGAGATTTGGAATTGAATTGTTAGAGATTAGGTTATCAAGAGGGAAAGAGGAATAGGTATCAAAGAGTAAGGAAAAGGATGTGTGATAGTAACAACATCAAAACCGCAATTGTGACTGCATCAACCATATTAGATTTTTTTTCATTCATTCATATAGTAAAAATTGGATGATTAAGTGTACCAACATGAATGTCAAGTGTCCATGAGTTTCTCTGTTCTAGGATGTGTAAAGAAAGATAATATATGGTTTCCGATGGAGATGACATACTACTAAGAATTGAGTTAAAAATGAACTATCCTTAACAATATAGTAGTTGGTTTATTTATTATCATGTTGTGTATGCTAAAAATTTATGTTGACTTTATGGGATTTTACTTATTAACCTTAAATTTATGTTACTAAGTTTTTAAAGAAATATGTTTCTTTGGTGTTACAATTGCCTCTAGGAGAGAATACATGAAAAGCCTATGACAAGCAGGGTACATTATATACACTTTGAGTTACTTATTTATATTCAGCTAATGAACCCTCATACAATTGTCATTATGGATATAAAGATCAACAAAAAACTCTGAAACATGGATGAAATTCATGGTTTTAAATGAAATTTTATAGTGGATTTGTATTTCTTTTTTAACTTTATGCTAACGTAATCATTTTACTATACATGATATGATGTTACAAGCTAAGAAAACTGAATGCAGGTATTTGATTTTTTTGATATTAAGTTAAACTTTCAGTCATTTCTTTGAAGAGAAAAAAATTGAATGTTTGGAATTAATTGTGTAACAGAAAAGTTAAACTTTCAGTCATTTCTATGAGAGCTTGACAGTGCCATATTTTTTGTTCTTACAGTTGCATTTAAACTCTTTGACCTTGGGAAGACCGAATGCATTGAGCATAGCGAGGTGAGTATCCTTTAACCTTTCCATTGTTCATCATTTTCCCGTTTAGGATTGAGTAATGCAGCTTTGGCAAAATCACATACCAGTAGAATTAAATTTGTTAACAATTTGTATTAATTTACCCTTTAAGAGATAGCAGGCTATGTTACATGAATGTATATGTTTTCAAGTTTAATTTAAAAACAAATCTCCAAAGATGGATTAACCTTGTGACATACACTGAACTGTTTTTTAGTTTCCTATCTTTATTGATACTACCATGATTCAATGATTTATTACATTTGTTGATATCATGATTTTGTATAGTTTTAGTTAACAATGTTCTAGCAAGTAACCTCTTTACAACATTCACCATTGCAACTCCACATAAATACAAAATGTGATTATGTATGTTAGGACTTTCAAAGGTTTTGTCAGAAATGGCTAATCAACAAGACGAAGATTTTCTTTCATACTCTGTGACTTGTATGAGAAAAAATTCAATCCTTTTTCGATTTGATTTCTCACTCTGTGACTGGTATGACAAATAATTCAACCCCTTTTCAACACATGTAGGAGAATTCAATCCACATTTCATTCCAAATACACAGGATCAGACAGAAACAACCGTCAATTCAATGGACAGGAGATATAGAACCTATATCATTGATTTCGAAATTGAATCTGTTGGTGCTCTTATACTTTTAAATTATTATTATTTTTATGAAAGTAAAACTACATTAATATTATAAATTCACAATTTGTCATTCACTACAGGGTATTCTATTCTCATGCTGCCAATCTCCTTTGCTAATAACTTTCACAATGAAATTGAAGAGTATGCGAACCTAATGGATAAGAACAACAATTCTTTTGAAATGAAAGTCATTAGAATGGCTGGATGCATTGTTCTAACGACAGACTACGGTGCCCTACGTGATTTTTACAACATCAGCACTGGAGTATGGATAACTTTGATCTACACGGGAGTCGGAA
This sequence comes from Medicago lupulina, assembly GCA_958299785.1. Taxonomy (NCBI): domain Eukaryota; kingdom Viridiplantae; phylum Streptophyta; class Magnoliopsida; order Fabales; family Fabaceae; genus Medicago; species Medicago lupulina. Next base: position 63,152,166 of record OY283139.1, read on the forward strand.
ATTTCGGCATCAAAAAAAATTAGATCAAAGACTATGAAAAAGATGGTTATTCCCGTTTATGATCCTCCGATGAGATTTGAGATTGATAGGGATGTCAACCATGGAGCTTTATTTCATGGATTTCGTGAATCAGTTCGTTAGCTTTCATATCGACATAACTCAAATAATTTCTCCATCTATTATGAAAGGTTACTACGACCTGTCGACATCAGCTCAGGATTTCTGGTAAGAGATTATATTGACAATAGTTTCAGATACAATACTACATGTTTTTGTAGAATATGCTTAACTAATAATATCATTTCTCCATATTAAAGGTATTGAAACCCTCTGTGTTCCGCAAGCAATGTTTGGAAAATAAGAACACTGATTTAACACTAATTGATGATAATGGCAATAAATGAAAGTGCAGAGTGATTGTTGGAACTTTAACTCACGCTAACTGGAGGTTAAGTGGTCAGTGGAAAACAATGATTGATGCACGTCACATTAGGCACGGATCATACATGATCATAGGTGCACCAATAGCTGGAATTGTTAACACTGCCTTCTTTAGCATTAAACATCTATGAATCTCTAGAAATCAAAGCTTCTTTAGCATTAAACACCAATATTTGAAACTCTGATAACTAAACAATCTTAAGACAAATGCTTTTAAGCATGTTAACAAATATATGTTTACCTGTAATAATCTATTTGCCTATTTGAGTAGGGTTTTTTTTCAAATATGCATGAGTCTTATTTGTTGTAAGATTAGATTATTTGCTCATGGTGAATTTGTTAAAGAAATGTACCTGTTCATTTACACCTATAGAAAATGTAGAGTTTCTTGCCTAACACTCACATGTAATTGAGAAAGCAAGTAAAGTTTCTTTGGTCCGATATTCACGTGACACTAAAAAACAACATGAGAATTCCAATGCTTCCTATTTCTTTTTTTTGGCATGTATGTAACACCCACACTAAACGTATCTAGAAAGTTTAGCATGAGCATTATTTTCAGTACTGGATACATTAAAATTTACAACTTAAATACATTCGAATGAATATTTGTTACAACAGTACGCGGTCGTACATCAATAGTACAACACTACTCGTCTAAATGTAGTAAATGCATCCGTATAATCCATGACATCCTGCAGCGGGTACGAACGAGTACTAGCTGAAATATCCATCCAGCTACAAGCTTGCAATACCATCCTGTTTATCTGAAACAAATAAGGATTGGGATGAGACATAATGTCTCACTGAGTTCTACCTAATCCTAGGCTATAGGTAACCTCGGGGAAAACCTACGGTCACCACGTGTCTACAATACAACCTGATGGTTGATTATACGTGTGTGGTCATGCTTGCCTAGACGGTCGTGCATACTAGATCCGTCATAGGTTCATCTTAACTTGTCATAGGTCTTACTTACATCATACGTGTCATGGGGATCAAGGGAACCTAAGACCGCTATACTGAGATACGCTAAACGTATCAAGGCAGAAACATAGCATATTCATGACACGTTCTTAAACCGGACCATTAGGGAAACCTAAGATCGTCTTCGGTAAAACTTTCTTATCTTGCTCTATTTCATGAACTTGTACATGTCTAATAACATCTCGTGTTCATGATCATTTCATAGTCATACATAAGTTCATTCATTCATACATTCATTAGATTAGATGTTAGCGTTGAACAAACATTATTATCTTGATTCATTTTACGGAGAGCCCCGGGTGGAGTAACCCCGAGTACAATCCCATACATGATCGATGAAAACCTAGCTAAGGCACATTGGACTCCCTCAGTGACGTGTGGGCCCCCCTCTTGGGATCCCAACCTTGCGTGGATTGCAAGAGACACGACACCTACATCTTACATTATAGTCTTACTCTTATTCATTCATGAAAGGTTAAACCTATACATGCTTACTCATTTACCTCGGATCCGTGATCGATTCGATTAGCGGTAAACTACATACTTGTTCATACTCATTCATATGTGAAGAGATTAATTTATCAATTCACAGCTTAACATGCTTACATAGTCATTCTTGTTCATTTGCGAAGAGAATACACTAATCGCTCCGCGTCTTAACATACATAGGATTCTTTCTAACATTCTAGTTCTCAACGGTCTACATCGAGGCTCTATGATTTTCCCATACTTAAACTTGATTCCTACCCGCATACGCCATAAACCTCACCGTACGCTCTTGTGCCACCCATCATCATAGATTGTAATGTTGCTCATGCTTTTCTCTTATTATACTTTAAGATGTATTGTACATTATCTAGTTGACATTGAGGGCTTTATAAAGTTAAAAAAAGACTGATTGGAAAAACCTCGGACGACACTGCTGAACTAGAGAAAAATCTCAAAAATGTGTTGTACGGATGAATCTCGCTAGAGCAAGTCCCAAGCGAAGCCCAAGCGAAATGCTCTAGGTAGGTTCTGCCTGTAACACTCTAATTTCCATTTTTATTATTTTAGTTGCTTTTGAATATTTTATTTGATTTTTAAATGATTATGTGAATATGTGATGTTGTTATTTGATTAATGTGTTATTATATGATAATTAGTGATTATTTTCATTATTTAAGTAAATAGGAGAAATAGTATTTATTAGGAATTGTGGAGATTTATGAGAAAATTAGTGGGGGTTACATGTTAAATAAGAGAATTAAGGGGAGTTAAGGGAAATGAAAATAAGTTATGTTTTGGTGAGAATGGGAAAGAGTTAGTCAGACACATTTTGTACGTACAAGAGAAAAACATAAGCTTTTGGGAGAAAAAGGGAGAAACCAAGAACTAGAGGGAATTGCTAGTGGAGAGCTTGAATTTGCTGTAGCTTGTTTTGTTCATCTAATCAGGTAAGGGTGAGCTAGCAATTCAATTAATAATATATATACATTATTCTTGAATTTGGACTGAAATGGTTGTTTTTGGTTTAGGTTTTGAAAGTTATAAGAATTGCCAAATGTTGTTGATTTGAGTTGTTGATTATGTTTTTCTGAGTTGTTTTTGATGATATGTTGCATATAAGACCTGCACACGTTTCTGTAAATCAATTTGGGTGATTGGGGGATCAAAATTGAGTTTTTGGTTGAATGAAGGGTTTGAGAATCGTAGGTTTTTAGTCTGTACCGATGATGCTTCGCTTAAGCGAATCTACCCGTCGCTCAAGCGAGCATTCATGTAGTTGCCCAGAGTTCTGGAAAGTCAGTTCGCTCAAGCGAGCGCCAAGCAAACAAGAACCTAACTTTCGTCATTTGGTTCGCTCAAGCGAACTTTCCGTCGCTTAAGCGAATGACGCTAAAATCTGCCCAGAACCTGTAGCATGTGAGCGTCGCTCAAGCGAACGCCAAGCGAGCCTCAAGCGAGGAACATCCTAACTTACGTGAATTGGTTCGCTTAAGCGAGCTATGCTTCGCTTAAGCGAAGTTGGTCCTGAACGACCATTTTGTGAATTTTGTTAGGTACCTTAGGACTTACATCTAAGCTTCCTGATATGTTCATTGGATTTATTAAACATTGTTTAAGTGGTGAAAATTAAATATGAAGATGAATATGATGAAATTATGTATGTTATATGAAACTAATTATCCATGCTAAGTGTGAGTTTGCCATTGATGTTGCTGAGTGGTATTGTCCAGTTGGGGAGGGTGTCCTAAGTTGTTGTTGTCTGGTTGTATGCTGATATACACCATTAGTTGTTGTCGGGTTGTATGCTGATATACACCACTGAGTTCATTCATACTCATATGCATTTGTTGGGGGCTTATGCCCTGGAATGTTTATCATTCACACGTTGAGGGCTTATGCCCTGGAACGCTTTATCGTTCACCTGTTGAGGGCTTATGCCCTGGGATGCTTTAACCATCCAACTGTTGAGGGCTCATGCCCTGGAATGCTTGTCATTCAACGCGCGTAAAATGGTACCACATGCATATTGCATTTATAGTTGATGTCGTTGCATAGTTGTTGTCGGTGAGATGTCGCCACTAGAGTTGTTGTTGTAATTGATTTAAATGAAATTTTATTGTTGATGAATGATGATGCCATATATGTATGGATATTGATATACTTGTTGATGCTTTTAATTCAAGTTGATGATTTATTTATATATATTATTTTGATTTGTGAACTCACCCCTTCTGTTGGAATTGTCGCCTTGTGGACAAGTGCAGATTTCCAAGGCTAGTAGGTTGATGGCTCAAGTGTCTAGGGCTCTGATACGTAACGGGATGAGAATATTGTTGTTTAGTTCTTTCATTCCTTATGTATCATTTGTTGAACCATGATGTTGGAGAGTTATTATTGTTGAATAATATTGTTATGTTGAGGCCTTTGTGCCAAGGATTTATGTTGTAGTTGATGATAATGATGATTTTATTAAATATATTTCCGCTGCAGAATTTTTATAAGAATGAGATTTGTTGTTATTTAAATAGTTCTATTTTCTATTTAATAAATTTTGAAAAGCAGTGTGACATGCCCGTTATTGTTGAACTCTGATTGTTTTAATATTATTACGTTGTTTTGGGAAACGGGGTGTTACCCTGCCTAACTCTCGCTTGAGCGAGATTTTCTCGCTTAAGCGAACATTCATCAGTCCAGACCTGCAGAAAACGTGTTTTTGACCCCAAAACCTCAAATCCAAGTCTTTTAATGTACAGATTGCATCCAGAAGCATAAAAACAGTTGAATTCATAATACATGGCAACATTAACATGTTTTGATCATCTATGGCACAAAAGGGGTTTACTAAAACCTAATTCTTAAAGTTTACATACATACATTTTATCACAAGTTCACATAACTCCAAAGGTAGGGAAAACTATCTATAGAACTCACCTTAAAAAATTTGCTACAACTTCTAAGCTTCTAAGCTTCTACCATCAAAACCCTAATGCATGCACTCTTGCTAAGATCATCCAACTTTGAGTGAGCTTTATTTAAGACTGTCGCATCATTTTTCGGAGATCAAGGCTATTTGATTAGCTTTTGACTCATAAATTATTTCACGACTTTCGAAAAAAAGATTTGAATTAGAAGGGGTCCGGGGGTTGGTTACATAAGGGGAAGGTGTTAGCACCCCTTATGTTCGTAGTACTCTACGAGAACCTTTCGACTTTATTTCTTTTTTCGTGCTATAAACTTACTTAATTTTATTTAAAAGAAGGAATTTGAGAATAGTGATTAAAAGAAAAGAAAGAAGCCTATTATCTACATTTTTTATTGATTTGGAAGGACCAGGTCCTTTGACTACGTACCCGTAAGGGATCAAAACCTCGTAGTTCGGGGTAAAAATTACCGTTTGATTGGTTTTGTGTATTTTATTAGTTTTGAAAAAGGTTTTAAAATAAAAAGCCAAGTGGCAAATAAGAATTGGTTTGTATTTTTTATATTGAAAGAAAAATGACTCAAAGTAGGATTAAAAATTAATTTGAAATTTGATTAAGAAAGAAAATAAAAAGAACGATCACTTGATTGAAAATCAAGGTTTATTATGAAAATATTTTTTGATTTTTGTTATTTGAATGTTTTTGTTGTTTTGGAATAATAAATGAAAATTAAACTAACAGAGCAATAAAAATAAAAGCGCTTGGATTTTTGTAGTGATGTTGGATCACCACAAAATCCCTAATCTATTTTTTTTGCATTTTTGGATATATATATAACGCGGTAAAGAAATAAAAGGACACACACACACACACACACTTTTCTCATTTATATTTACATTATACGTAAATACATTCTAATTGTTGGAAAATAAATAACAATAATTGAAATGCTAAATAGAAATAAAATAAAATGCAAAAATGCTAAAAAGAAATAAAATGCAAGAAAATAAAAGAAAGGGACAATCGAAGGGACAAAAATTACCAAAGGGACAAAAATTCGAAGGGACTTTTCCGAAGGGACTTATTCCGAAGGGATAGAAAAAAGAGGGAGAAGAAAAGAAATAGCTCGTCAACACAAGCTAAATAGGGAGAAGAGAGAAAAGTTCTTTGACAACTCAAGAGAACTTTTGGTGTGTCAAATTGTGAGGGATGAGGGCTCTATTTATAGGTTCTAAGGTTGATGAAAAATAGAAAATTGGTTTAATGGACTTTGATGGGGATTTGAATGAGATTGATGGTTTTGGAATGTGCTTTGAATGATTTTTCAAATGAGAGAGTTGACATGTAAAAATGGCATGACTCTGGGTGATTAATGCAATTATGTCATGACTCTGGGTGATTAAGCTAGTTTGCTTGGCACAAGAAAAAAAAAAGGACCAAACTGAAGGGATACAACGAAACAAGACTCTGGGTGATTAATGCAATTATGTATAAATGATATTGTGTGCATGTTGTATATGCATGAATGTGTATATGCAATGAATGTAAGTATGAAACTTTTATGATTGTACGACTGTAGATGTGATAAGACTGGACCGGTGAGGCGGGAGTTGGACCGACATTGCAGTACAAACACTCCGCAAACTTCATTAGAGATGATAGTATCACTGGATTGAAATCAAATCATTGTCGGGGTAGAGGCTGATATGAAGTAACAGATAATGAAGTAAGCACTCCTTGGAGATACCACTCAATTATCAAAATCCTAGAAGAAGTCGCCAATTGCAAACCAAACCAGAGTGCTTTCTCATGAGCACGCTTCAATAGTCATGCTTTTTATTTTTATTTTTTATAATCCCTAACTTTTGCCTGGACCGCCCATTCAAGTTTTTAGTCCACCGGGAATGTATTCTTTTTGTATGCCCCTATTTTTTTCCTGGACCGCCCTTTCGGGTTTTCAATCCCCCGGGACGCTCATTGTTGTCTAAGCCGCCTTTTCAGGTTTTCGACTTTGAGAGCTTTTCTTTTTTATATTTTTTTTAAGCAATTACTATATTCATCCTGCAGAGGATGACTGTTCTCAGGGCGCATGTTTGACGCATGCTTCACCTACTCAAGAGTTCAAAGAAAATGCGTTTTTGTTGTTTAATGTTTTTCAAAAGTCATGAAGAATTTAGAAAAAAAATTTGAAATGATTTTGCTTTAAGAATTAATATCAAAAATAGAAGAAATTATGCAAGTAAAATAAATGAGAATTCCAAGTAAAAGGCACAGGCTCAAATTAATTTGAAAGAGTGGTGACCCACCAAGGGCGTGGCTCCACATATCTTTGAAAAAGTTTGGAAAATGGTAATTATATGGAAAAGGTACATTGAACACAATAACCGTTATTCTCCCTAACAACTTTTGGATTCCGCCGTTCCGAGTCTTTGATCTGCAGATGCTTCGAATCGGAGGTCTTTTGATAGCTGAGGTGCCCCAAGTGAATCATGTCTGACCTGATGCAGTTACTTTGTCACAACCCTTAACTTTTGCATAGATCGCCGTTGCGGGTTTCCAACCTATCAGGGTAATCATTTTCATCATTTTTTTTTATATTTCTCTAATTTTTGCCTGGACCGCCCTTTTGGGTTTTCAATCCACCGAGATGCTCATTTTTGCGTAAGCCGCCTTTTCAGGTTTGCGACCTATCGAGCTGTTTTTCTTTTGATTTTTTTTTATTTCATTGTATGATTTTTTATTTTATATTTTGACAAAGTATTTCTTGACTACATTGGTATTCATAAGACGTGTGAGTTTGTCACCATATTTTGTGATTAGGCATCTCTTTGCCCCTGAAATCTGGTTGAAAGATAGTGCCTTTTTGAGCACCAGGTCTCTTTGAAACTCACAGGGACGAACTTCTTGTTGAAAGCTTGTTTCATCCTTTTCATATAACTAACTCTTCATTGTCAGGATTTTAAACTCCATATTGTACACTAAGGGAATGAGGGGGTTGCCCCTGTTGAAGTGTGCACTTGAAGTATGATACTCGTGCAAAGCAGACAGTAGCGTCTCGTGCCAGTCTTTGTAAGTGAATGCCCTTTTCAGGACAATCATTTTGACACTTGTATTTGCAGCTTTGATGGCCGAGATGCCCCAGTAGGCAAGTAATCTTATCAGGAAACCCTTCTTCCACTTCTTCAGTTTCGGACACAGGGAACTTAAAGCTAGGAGAGAGTACATGGTTAAAGTGTACAACGAGTTTATTAATGCATGATTTATTGTTGATTTTAACAATTAAATTAAATATTATGATTATGCAGACATTAAAAAAAATGAAAATTATTTTTTGGTTTTTTGTATTACCATATTTCCAGTAAAAGCACAAAATAAAATAAGACAAAGTCGGGACCAAGGCGACCTTTTTATTAATGATGCAAATTCATAAAGCAAAAAAACCTAAACAAATTCACTTTCGTTACGGGTGGGACGAAAGGATTTTTTTTTGAAAAACAAGAAAACAACAAACAAACATATTATTTGAACAAGAGAGTAGTAGAAGGAACATCAACAGCGACCCAAGTGCAACTAACATTCAATATGTTGACATTAAGTACCATGATTCAGTAGTCTTGCACCATGTTGATAGATTACGCCCAACGATTAGCTTGTAGAATTAGAGTCGAACCCTCAAAAGATAAAAGGTTGGCTCGGATCAACTTCTGAACTATTTTCTTCAAAGCAAAACAGTGCTCAATATCGTGACCTGGTGCCCCTTGATGGAAGGCACAAGAGAGGTCATCCCTATAACCCGTTTGCAACCTTATCGGCACCGGAAGAGGTGCCTTGGTGTAGACCAATTGCTCTTTAAGCAAAGTCGGGAGTAACTCTACATACTTTATAGGAATTAGATCAATCTGTGTCCTTGGAGCACGGTTCTGTGGATTGGATTGCTGAGGAGCCTGTTGTCGAGGTTGTTGTTGATATTGTTGAAACTGGGGTTGATAACCCGGATTTCGAACAACATTGGTGTCGGGCATAACAACGGCAACAGGGTGATAAGCCTGATATTGTTGTTGAGGCCAACCTTTCATCATACTCACTTCCTAGCCTTTCTCCGCGGAACTGTCAGTGGGAATACTTTCTTTGACCAAACGTCCTTCACGAACTCCTTCATCCAGACGCATACCCACTGTCATCATGTCTGCGAAGTTGTTGGGTGTCCTTGCAACCATATTCTCATAATAAAACTGATCCAGAGTCTTCAGGAAAATCTTGGTCAACTCTTTCTCTTCGGTGGACGGATTTGTGCGGCGAACTCTCTCCACCGTTGGGCATATGCTTTGAAGGATTCTTTATCATTTTGGGTCATGGCCTGCAATTCTTCTCTATCTGGAGCCATATCCACATTGTAATTGTATTGGTTGACGAAGGCCTCGCTCAAGTCAACGAAAGTTCTGATATTAGCACTATCTAGACCCACGTACCATTTTGAAGCGGTACCAGTTAAACTATCTTGAAAGTAGTGGATGAGAAGTTTATCATTGTTGGCTTCTGCAGACATCTTTCGTGCATACATTACCAGATGTTCCTTAGGGTAAGTGTTTCCTCTGTATTTCTCGAAATCGGGGACCTTGAACTTAGGTGGTATCACAACATTGGGCACTAAGTAGAGATCATGAGCATTCTTGCCAAATAGTCTTTTACCATGGAGAGCTTTGACTTCCCGTTGCATTCCTTCAAACTTCTCTTCTAGGTCATCTATGCGATCACCCGCTTCTACTCTTTTCGTATGAAAGACGGGTCTATGGTCTTGTTGGACAGTATGAACCACTGGAGTTGTGAAAGGCATTGTATCTTGAGGGAATTTTGTACCAGGTGGAGGAACAGGGACCGCATATTGGGTAGTAGGCAATGGAACCTCAGAGACATGGGAGTGGAGTACTTCACCAACACTAAAGGGCGTGCTCCAGAGATAACCTTCAACCATAGTACATTGTGGAGTACTGGCATACACTGTTGAAATGGGTATAGAAGATGTATTTGGCCAAGCTAGCGAAGTACTGGTAGGCAGAGGGACCGACGGCTGAATCTGAGCGGCCAACAAAGTAGTTACCATGGCAGTTAGTCTTTCCAACTCTCCCTTGAGTGTAGTTACCTCTTATCTTTTCCTGTTCAATTAAACCCATTATCTTTTCTGATTTGTTCGATGTAACACCCCAATTTCCCGACTTAAAAATTTCATTAAATAAAAGCATACATCAGAGTACATCGCAAAAGGAGTGTCACATTTCTCAACAACAAAATCTTTAAACCAAATAAATATTAGTTTATCCTTCGCATAAATAATCAAATATAGCAGCGGAATCGTAATTAAAATATCCTTCAAAAAGGTCTTGGCACTAGGCCTCATAAACGTCTCAGATTATTCATCGTCAAACTAAAAAGTCACAAAAATCGTTTCAACAAGATACATAAGGGAATAGACTCTAATAAAGACCCCATCCCGTTACGTATTAGAGCAATCCTACGTCACACAAGACTCCTCACATCTGCGCACCTAAGCTTGGTTACCTGCACTTGCCCACAAGGCGGCAATTCCAACAGAAGGGGTGAGATTCACAATAGAAATATTAATATATAAATCAAACATTTATGATTAACATCATAAACTCATCACATACATCACATATTAAATTACAAGGATAACATCATCGTCATAAAACATCGTCTCATATTATGTCAACAATTTGACTCACTAAATGCAACTCTTAACATCTTGACATCATGCATGTGGTACCATATATAAGCATTAATATGCTTCACCGTCGCTTTGAGCAAATGCTCCACCGTCGCTTTGAGCAAAAGCTCCACCGTCTCATAATATGCAAATGCATGGCACGACTCTTTACGTCTTAAACAAGTTAATTACAACTTCTCAAACATCATTAACAACTCAAACTGACACATGCAATTATAATAAATACATGGCAGAAGTTCAACTCATTTAACACATATACAAAGGCACATAACATCATCAACATCACTTAACATCATGCTTATAAATCATTAAAATATAAGCAATACATCGCATTATTATTAACATAAGAGAACCATCATTAATCATCATTACAGAATGCATCTTAAGTCATAAAACATCTCTAACACTACCCAAAGGTGTACTCTCAAAGTCCCATGCGAAACAGATCGCAAAACTAAGCAACAGTCCAGAAAAGCACAAACTCGCCACGGCGAGTGATTTGCTCGCTACGGCGAGCTCTCTCAGGAAGCTACTCACCAAAGGCGAGCTGGGGGCGAGCTATAGGCGAGCAAAACTGGGTGCTCTCGGCCTTTTTGACATTTTCGCCTAAAATCTTCGTTTTAAGGTTCCCTAAATCCAAATTGGTCCAAACAACTTCACAGGTCTTTCCTATAAATAATAAGGCACTCAAAACCATCTAAGGTTTGGCAAAAATCCTAAGTTCAAGGGTCATGCTCGCCACGGCGAGCTCTGCTGCTCGCCTCGCGAGCGATAAGGTTGTACTCGCCACGGCGAGTGGTCACTCGCCACAAGCGAGCGATCTCAGAACCACTACGGATTCACTCCAATTCTCACCAAATCATCTCAATTCTCTCATGTTAAGCCTCTAATTCATCAGCAATGTTGTCCTAGGGGATAATCTAGGTTCTGTAACACGTTTCTACAACAATTACATCAATTCTCACATCCAATTCATCAAAATCATCAAAACCCTAGTTCATGAAACTCTGCCCAATTCTTCCTAATCTCTTAGCTAATCATAAACAGATGAAATACAATTAACATTACTGAAGTTAGGCTCACCCTTACCTGGAAAAATCGCAGAAATTGCAGCCTAGCTTCTCCTCTTCCTTCAACCGTTCTATCTCTATATTCCCAAAAGTCTGATACGCGTTTCTGATTATTTCCTTAACCTAATTTCCTTTTATACCACCTCCCAACTTATCTAATTATATCTCAACCCTCAAAACTCTTCCTATTTATAAATATAACCCCACTTCTCAAAATAATATATTTTATAATAAATCTTTATTTTTCATATAAATATATATAAAAACATCACATATATTATTTTATTAAACAATAAAATAATCATCACGTCACACATCATAATTACGTCATATAATCATCAAAAATCATATAATATATAATAATATACTATATTCTCTAATAAAATAATTAAATAAATAAAGAGGGCGTTACATTCGAGTGTTGTAGATGTGAGTTGACTGATGGATTGACCTTTTGTAGAAAATGCACATTGTGAGACTCGGACTATAAATTATGTATGCGAAATGATGCATGATATGTTTATGCAAAAAGGGATAGTATTTTCTTTGAAGGACTTGTCAAAGTGAATCGTAAACATTGTAGAGAAACATGGTTTTATTTGAAAATTGGAAAGATATTGCAATCGGTTCTCTTTTCAAACGTAAGAACGAAAAAGGTTCTTAACAAAAGCTAAAGCTTAGTTAAGATTTTTTGTAGTTGGGTTTCTTGATGTTCATTCTTAGAAGGTCCGTTCCTTTGATGTTTACAAAAAACTTGTCGAAGTCCTTCGATGTTTGATGAGAAAAAATATGTATGAATGGATGCATGTATACATGATTATACTAAGGAACGGGGAAAACATGGTGTGGTTGAGTCCATAATGTTGGAGTCAAGGGTAAATACGCCATTTGGTAAGGACTATGGCTTCAAATTGCAATTGTAACATGGGTTCTACCAAGTTCCCAAAGTTTTCAACCACTTCCGAATATTTATCGGGTGACGGGAGTACTCCCATTCCAATTAATATCTGTCGGAAAGTCACGTTTGGGTGTAGTATCGCGTATAAACCATGTAACACCCCAATTCCCCGTCTTAAAAATTTCATTAAATAAATCACATAAATCAGAGTACTTCTCAAAGGAGTGTCACATTTCTTCTTTAAAAACAACTTAGATAATAATTTATCAAATCACAAAAATATTCAATTAAGCAGCGGAAATCATAATTCAAATCCTTCATAAAGGTCTTGGCTTAAAAGCCATCAACGTCTCAAAAACATTAATGTTTCAACATTCACTAGGTCTTAAAGTTAACATTTATTGAAAACATGATACATAAGGAATAGACTCTATGCAAAAGACCCCATCCCGTTACGTATCAGAGCAACCCTACTTCACAGACTCCTCGCATCAACGCATCTAAGACTGGGTACCTGCACTTGCCCACAAGGCGGCAATTCCAGCAGAAGGGGTGAGATTCACAACAATAATATTAATATATAAATCACATGTCAAGATTAACAGTCATACATCCATCTCATAACATATACATTTATCACATCATAACATCGTCATAAGCATCATCATAAACAACATCATATCATACATCAACGTCTCAAACATCATCTCATATATGTCACAATGGACTCGACTAAATGCAACACCTAACGTCTCAACATCATGCATGTGGTACCATATGATTATAGCATTAATATGCTCCACCGTCGTTTTGAGCAAATGCTCCACCGTCGCTTTGAGCATAAAGCTCCACCGTCTCATAGTATGCAAATGCATGGACTCGTCACTTAACAACTTTATACACCGTCTCAAACGTCATTTACAATTATAGACTGACACATGCAGTTGTAATATTACATGGCAGAACATCAACTCATTATACATACACATTGCAACACATAGCATCATCTTATTCAGATAGCATCATACTCATACATCACTTATATTCAACAACACATCATTTATCAATGGCCTAACAGAACCATCAGCATTCATCTTCACATAACTCATCTAAGGGTGTAAAACAACACTAACTCTACCCAAAGGGTTCCTCTAAACGTCTTATGCGAAACAGCTTGCAAAACAACAAAACATGACAAAGGTCAGCTAACTCGCCACGGCGAGTAGATCTGCTCGCCACAGGCGAGTACTCACATCAGCTCACTCGCCAAAGGCGAGTTGGGGGCGAGCTGGAGGCGAGCAATCCTGGGTGCTCTCGGCCTTTTTGACATTTTTCACCAAAAATCCTCATTTTTAAGCTCTCTAAATCTAATTTGACCAAACCAACTTCACAGGTCATCTCTATAAATATAAGGGCACTCAAAACCATCTAAAGTTTGGCAAAAATCCCAAGTTTAAGGGTCAAGCTCGCCACGGCGAGCTATACTGCTCGCCTCGCGAGCAACCAAGGGTTACTCGCCACGGCGAGTGATCACTCGCCACAGGCGAGCGATCTCAGAACCACTACGGGTTCAGCCCAATTCACACCAATTCATCCCAAAACTCTCATGTTAAGCCTCTAATTCATCAGCAATATCATCCTAGGGGATAGTCTAGGTTCTGTAACAAGTCCTACAGCCTTACAACATCAACCCTCATCAATTCATCATAATTCACCAAAACCCTAGTTCATAAAACCCATCTCAATTCCTCTCAAACTCTATGCCAATCAAGAACAGATGATTTACAATTAAGATTATTGAGGTTAGGCTCACCCTTACCTGGAAAATTGTGCAGAAATGGAACCTAGCTTCTCTTCTCTCTTGAACCGTTCTTCTTCTCTTTTTCCAAAGTCTGTACGCGTTTCTCAAAACTTTCCTCTCTTAACCTACTTCTCTTATATACTCCCTCACAACTTAATTAATTCTCTCTTAACCCCCCACAACTCCTCTTATTTATAAATATAACCCCATCTCTTAAAATTCTATATTTTTCCAACAAATCTCTATATTTATCAAATAAATATCCATATAAACATCACTTATATTATTTTATTAAACAATAAAATAATAACACGTCACACGTCACAAATACGTCACATATACGTCACAAAATCATCAAAATCATATAATATATAAACATATACCATATCATCTAATAAAATAATTAAATAATTAAAGAGGGCGTTACAAACCAATTCAAGAGTACTCTCGATTAACCACCTCACTACGTCCTAAAAGGCCAAGATGGGTTAAGGGTAACTAAAGGTTCTCAACTTCGACGGTCATTTGAAAATAACATGCCAAACATGAGTACTCATGTTGACAAAGTATTCTTCCAAGATCCCTGCACTGAGTGGGGTTATCACATGTGCCAAAACCGAAGAGTACTCTTGGCCTAGGACTATGATTATACCACCATCCTATCTTATATTTCTCTCAAGTCCGGGTGTAGGACTTATCTCACCACTCACGTTTAAGAAAGAAGAAAGAAGAAGGGAGAAAAATATATACACGTATTTCCATCTTTTGTTTTTTGTTTTTGTTTTAAGCAAGTTATAACACAAAAGTTCAAACAAAGTCAAGTTAGGCTTAACCCTCGAATAGTCCCCAGTAAAGTCGCCATTTCTGTTGCGTCATTTTTCGGAGATCAAGGCTATTTGATTAGCTTTTGACTCACTAAATTATTTCACGACTTTTGAAAAAAAGATTTGAATTAGAAGGGGTCCGGGGGTTGGTTACATAAGGGGAAGGTGTTAGCACCCTTATGTTCGTAGTACTCTATGAGAACCTTTCGACTTTATTTCTTTTTTCTTGCTATAAACTTACTTAATTTTATTTAAAAGAAGGAATTTGAGAATAGTGATTAAAAGAAAAGAAAGAAGCCTATTATCTACATTTTTTATTGATTTGGAAGGACCAGGTCCTTTGCCTATGTACCCGTAAAGGATCAAAACCTCGTAGTTCGGGGTAAAAATTACCGTTTGATTGTATTTGTGTTTTTTATTAGTTTTGAAAAAGGTTTTAAAATAAAAAGCCAAGTGGCAAATAAGAATTGGTTTGTATTTTTTATATTGAAAGAAAAATGACTCAAAATAGGATTAAAAATTGATTTGAAATTTGATTAAGAAAGAAAATAAAAAGAACGATCACTTGATTGAAAATCAAGGTTTATTATGAAAATATTTTTTGATTTTTGTTATTTGAATGTTTTTGTTGTTTTGGAATAATAAATGAAAATTAAACTAACGGAGCAATAAAAATAAAGGCGCATGGATTTTTGTAGTGACGTTGGATCACCACAAAATCCCTAATCTAATTTTTTTGCATTTTTGGATATATATAACGCGGTAAAGAAATAAAAGGACACACACACACTTTTCTCATTTATATTTACATTGTACCTAAATACATTCTAATTGCTGGAAAATAAATAACAATAATTAAAATGCTAAATAGAAATAAAATAAAATGCAAAAATGCTAAAAAGAAATAAAATGCAAGAAAATAAAAGAAAGGGACAACCGAAGAGACAAAAATTACCGAAGGGACAAAATTTCGAAGGGACTTTTCCGAAGGGACTTATTCCGAAGGGATAGAAAAAAGAGGGAGAAGAAAAGAAATAGCTCGTCAACACAAGCTAAATAGGGAGAAGAGAGAAAAGTTCTTTGACAACTCAAGAGAACTTTTGGTGTGTCAAATTGTGAGGGATGAGGGCTCTATTTATAGGTTCTAAGGTTGATGAAAAATGGAAAATTGGTTTAATGGACTTTGATGGGTATTTGAATGAGATTGATGGTTTTGGAATGTGCTTTGAATGATTTTTCAAATGAGAGAGTTGACATGTAAAAATGACATGATTAGTGGCACACTTGAGAGAGAAAAAAATTGGACCTTGGGCATTTTATTTTTGGACTTATTCTAAGTAATAAATAAAAAGAAAATAGAATAACCTAAATAAAAAACAAAATAAAAGTAAAATAAAAGATGGAAATAAAATAAAAACAAATAGAAAAGACTAATAATAAAAATGTGGGTCAAAAAACGAACCAAAAATGAGGTCTTTTAAAATACCTTCCTGCCGAATTTTTTTGAAAACTCGAAGAATATTCTTGGTCAGACGACATGGGAATGCAGCATGTTAGGTCAAAAATTGGGGTATGACAAAGACCAAAATGATGAAATCTTCATGCTTGAACCATCTTTATCCATGATTGCCCAAGAATATTGAACTCAAAAGGATTAAATGACAAAGGAAGGATGGAATTCAACCTTTTAGAGAGAGGGAGGAGAAAATTCTGCCCTTAAGAGTTTCTAGTGAGAGAAACAACATGAAAAAATAATGTTTCTTGCTCCAACATACTTATATACTCCTTGCTTGCAATTACTAAAATGCCCTTTGCCTTAAACGTGTTTACTCTGTCGTTGATAATTATATCCGTGCTTAACTGACTTTACCTGATAAAACATTCTCCATCATACTTGATTTCCATGAATATTTGTTCTCTGACACGTTTGACTGGTAATATTCTAATACTGACGAGTGGGATATTACACTCAACCCCCCTTAAAGAAATTTCGTCCTATCAACATTATAAATGTTTTACTATCTTCTTTTCTTCTATTCATTTTGCAGATTCTACCAACTGATTTTGGTAACTTTTTGCAAGCTAAAAACCACGAACATCTAAGATTATGCGGACCAGCTAACTCAATTACAACATCTAGGTTATATTTCGTATATAACCCATAAACAAATAACAGTACATCTATAATTGGAAACAGATGGTAAAGATTTTGCTCATGCAATCGTATCACTCCTGGGACAGAATTAGAATTCAAGTGTGACTCAATCATGGCCAAAAACATTATTATTGTGTTTAGATTAATTAGACAACAATAATAACAACGTTAAGACTACTAGCAAAAGGGCACGAGAGGCTTTCAGCTATCTGTCAAATGCAGAAGTTTGTTCACCTAAAAAGACTTGATACTAAATTGCAGTTAATATCTACCTTTGATGTAGATTATGGGAAAGGATTTATATACGTTGAAACTGAAAGACAAAATGATATAAATCAGGTAGAGAGGCATTCAGCTATCGGTCTGATGCAGAAGTTTGTTCACCTGAAAGGAATGGATACTAAATTGCAGTTAATATCTGCATTTGTTGTAGATCATATGAAAGGATTTATATACGCGGTACTAAATTGCCGTTAATATCTGCTTTTGCTATAAATCATGTGAAAAGTTTTATATACGTTGAAACTAAAAGGCAAAATGATATAAATCAGGTAGAGAGACTTTTAGTTATCTGTCTGATGCAGAAGTTTGCTCACCTAAAAGAACTGGATACTAAATTGCAGTTAATATCTGCCTTTACTGTAAATCATATGAAAGGATTTATATATGTTGAAGCTGACAGGTAAAATGATATAAATCACGTAGCTTTGGTAATAAGTTTTTGATTGGTTTATAGATAGATATAAGTTATTACTAGAAAAGTGTTTCTACCGCTTACTAAATATGTTTTCATTTGTTACTCGTGATCAAGCCATTTTGAAAATTTCATTTTGTAATCCGTAATGCAAGAGTACTCTAAATATTGTATTGTGGTTTATAATTATCTGTCTTTTCACAATCTATCCTTCCAATATTATATTTTTTCAAATACGTTACTGAACCCCCGTGCGAAGCACGGGTTTGTAACTAGTAAGATGCTGAAAAAAAAAATCTCACTGATAAAAATATAATTCGCATTTCAATATATTCAAAAAGGATGTATTGGTCAAGTGGTTAGGTTAATATTGATCAATATTGCTTTCTCTAATATGGTTGCCACAGGAATGTATTTTATGTGATGAAATGGATACTTTATTCCGTCTAAATTTGACAACTACTTTCCATTGTCTAAATTTGTTAACAATTTAAATACTATTACAATTTTATGTAATTTTTGTATTTAGTTCACATAGTTATATTTATCAAGAGGTAGTAAAGTATAGTTCACATAGTTATATTTATTACAAGTATAGTGGTTTGTTATCCCTGAGAGATGAAAAATGATTGCTATTAATAGGTACAAAACAAAAACCAAACAGTTAGAAAAGGAAAGAGACATATTTAGACAATTGTTTGCTCACCGTAGCATGTTAATGGTGTTGAAGCTTCACCCTTAAGTATAAATAACGTTTCTCCCTTACATTGAAACCACATTCATTCAAGAAGTACAAGAACATTAAAACAAGATAGTAACAATAATCAAAGTAAATATGAAGTTCAATTTTGCAATTATTGTTTCACTCCTATTTGTAGCTGACTTTGCCGCGGTTCAATCTGTGGTCCTAGACATCTCAAAATTTGGTGGAAAACCAAACTCTGATATCGTACTGGTATACATTATTCTTAATCCAAAGTAGATGTGAATTGGCATTAATTGAGAAAACAATAATTTCCATGCAATGTGACATATTTAATGATATTAGTTGTTTCATCTCAAATTAATGAATTGGTGAAGGATTAATGTAACTTAAATCGATCGCTTAGATAAATTAATGTGTGCGACTTTGTGTTTTTTAAAATTCAGGGAATCTAAATATGTTATTATTAATTTATTTTCTAATTGATTGTGTTTTTTCCGTTGGTAAGGCTTTGACAAGTGCTTGGAAAGAAGCATGTGCATCAACAACTGCAGCAAAAATTGTGATTCCAGCTGGTACATACCAGTTGAATGGAATAGAACTGAAAGGTCCTTGTAAGGCCCCTATTGAACTTCAAGTTGATGGAACAATTCAAGCACCTGCAGACCCTAGTGTAATAAAAGGGACTGAACAATGGTTCAAGTTTCTATATATGGACCATCTTACCTTATCAGGCAAAGGAGTTTTTGATGGTCAAG
Source organism: Medicago lupulina (assembly GCA_958299785.1). Lineage (NCBI taxonomy): Eukaryota > Viridiplantae > Streptophyta > Magnoliopsida > Fabales > Fabaceae > Medicago > Medicago lupulina. The sequence continues at coordinate 63,171,650 of OY283139.1, forward strand.
GTGCAACTGTTTATAAAAAAGCTGCACCCGCAGCTGCTTGGAGTGGTAAAAAGAGTAACTCGAAAGTTTTCATGGTAAATATCAATCTAAATTGTAATCTACTTGATCATCATTTTGATTACATGGATAAATAATTGTAGCTATTTGTAAATGAGTTTTTCTGGTTCAATTTCAACAGAATTTCGGTTTTAATTTCGTCAACAATTCCATCGTCCGCGGCGTTACTTCTAAGGACAGCAAAAATTTCCATGTTATGGTTTTCGGATGCAACAATATTACATTTGATGGCTTCACAATTTCTGCCCCTGGAGACAGTCCCAACACTGATGGAATCCACATGGGAAAATCAACTGGTGTTAAAATTCTTAACACCAACATCGGTACCGGAGATGACTGTGTCTCAATTGGTGATGGCAGCAAACAAATCACTGTCCAAAATGTGCATTGTGGACCTGGTCATGGTCTTAGTGTTGGAAGCCTTGGAAAGTTTACGACTGAAGAAAATGTAGAGGGGATTACAGTTAAGAACTGTACTCTGACAGCAACCGACAATGGTGTGAGGATCAAGACTTGGCCTGATGCACCGGGAACAATTACTGTTTCTGATATACATTTTGAAGATATTACCATGACTAATGTCAAGAACCCTGTCATCATAGACCAAGAGTATTGTCCATGGAACCAGTGCTCCAAAAAGGTAATTACTCCCATAAGTTTCCTGATTTTTATGGACAGGTCCTTTTATGTTTTTTTGCCCTAACAAAGTGGTCCTAACAATGCTAATTCGGAAATAAAAAGAAAAACTTTAAATGACCAATATGAAAAAGAAAAAGAAAGGGTCAAACTTACCTACACAAAGATTTACATATTGTGATATGATTTACATTGATTTTGCAAATTAATTAAACTATAATTTAAATGACTAACTTTTGTTCATTTCTTGCTTGGTTTTCAATGGTTTAGAATCCATCAAAAATAAAGTTAAGCAAGATTTCATTCAAGAACGTTAAGGGAACCTCAGGAACTGCAGAAGGAGTTGTTCTTATTTGCAGCAGTGCCGTACCATGTGATGGTGTCGAGCTAAATAATGTTGATCTCAAATTCAATGGAGCACCAACCACAGCAAAGTGTTCCAATGTCAAACCTTTAGTTACAGGAACAGCTCCTGTATGTCAAGCTCCAGCTGCATCCACAACTGCTAGAAAAGTTCGGGCTAAATAATTTTGATTTTTCTTTTTTCTCATTTTCTATGAAGAGTAGACAAGCCATCCCCATAATGCGAGGATGTTGACAAATAGTAGTATAGTCTCAATGGAATAAACAACTCGACATGTGTATTAGAACCATTATAATGTATATGTAACCCTTCTCATATAACGAATAAATTTCCTAGTTTGCGTATTCAATAGGTGAATTCGACAATATGTTTGTTTTCTCCACTTTTGTGGATTTGTTTCTTTTTGAACCCGTGAAAGCATGGGTATAAGGTTTTAAGGTTTAACTGAAGTTAGATCAGGGTTCAAATAAATAATAGCTTTTTTGTCTATTTTATCCTATTATCCTTGTAAAAATAATTATTTTTACTATAATATAGTAAATAATTAAGAAAAAAATATTAAAAAGTTCACAAAACACATGCCTAAGGCTAGGGGTGGGCATCAGCTCGGTTCGGGTCCAAACCCCCAAACCGAACCCACCCACGGGTTTTATTGACATAGCCATTGCAAATCATATGTTTTCTCGATTTTGTCGGGTTTCGGGCACCATGTTTGTCGGGTTTATGGTTCGGTTTTATCGAGTTCTCATTCAAACCTTTTTACATTTTTTATTTAATTTTTTTGAAAAGAAGTTAGAGATAAGAATCTTTAACATTGAGAGTAGAGAGGAAAGAAAATATGAGATCTAGAGGAAAATAAAGGGTAGATCTAAAAAACAAGAGACATATCAAAGAGAGAGAAGTACAAAAAAATGAAAGTTGTAGATCTGAACAACTAGTTGCAGAACAACATCTTTTGTTTGTGTCTTTATTGGTTGGAAATAGGTGTTGTGTTGAACTTTGTCGAACCATTTCATGGTATTGTGGTATAGGATTGACTTGATAGTTAGAGGACTAGAAGCAACACTTATTCTATAGGAGATTGTGGACGGAAAGCTCTATATCACTTCTTAGGTTCTTACTTGATCGCATCAGGTTTTCACTCTAAATGTTCATGTTTCTGCAAATTTGTAAGTGTTAACTTGGTGAACAATGTGTTGTAGATGTCGAAGATCAGAGGACTAACTTGTAGTCACAACAAGGATTTACAGCCAAACTAGTAGATATGAGAATATGGCTTGAAGTTGTGAGAGAGAGGTTAACACAGTAGTAGATCTGAAATTGAGAAAACATGTGTATATTAAAAAAAAAAAAAAAGGTGTATATATAGTCATGTTCGGTTAGGGTTAGGGTACCTTAGGGTCCAAATTGACCACCCGAACCGAACCGATTAAACCCATATTAACTACCCGGATAAACCTGAAACCCATATTAGTTCGGTTCGACCCGGAAATGCCACCCCTACCTAAGGTGTTAACTCCCATAGACCTATTTTTTTTTATTTTTTTTTTTAAAAATAAATCTTCATGGGCCTTTTTATAAGTCCAATCCACCCATTAACCATAAATTATCAATTTGAAGCCTTGATGAGTAACAACAAATAACAAGCAGTCTTCATCTGTCAATTTCATGAACTCACTAATCTTCTTTTTTTCCATTTTCTTTTTCCAACCTATATTCTTCTTCCTTCCTGTAACGCCCTAGTTGTTATTTAATTATTTTTGAATTATTTAGAGCCTTTTATATGATTTTCAATAATTATTGTTGATGTTGTGGTGTGGTGTATTTTTAATTAAATGGTTTTTTTTAATATTTATTAGAATAATGTGAGAAATAGAATTTATTGGAGTTTTGGGGGTTACTTTTTAATTAGAGGAATTAAGGGGAGTTAATTAGAATTAAGAGGGGAGTTAAGTTAGAGATAGAGAAGTCAGAAAAGCAAAACGCGTACAGTGAGTTTTTGGGAGAAAAAGCAAGGAAAAGCCAAGAGAGGAGGAATTGCTTCTGTAGAGCTTTGTTCATCGAATTAAGGTAAGGGTGAGACTATCTCTCAATAATAATAGTGGTATAATTCTGATTTTTGATTTAACATGATGTTAGTTGGAATTGAGGGATTGAGAGTTAGGTTTTGGAGAACTTGTAATTGGTGAAAATGAGTTGAATTGCTGTTTGATGTTGTTTTTGGTGTTCCTTTCTTATGCATTGTTGTATGTTGAACCTGTAAACATCTGTTAGAACACGTTTTGGGTAATCAGGGGTTAAAAATTGGGTTTTGAATTAGATAGGGTTAGAAAATCCTAGAGCATTTTTCATTACCTAGATGAATGGTCGCTTAAGCGAATGACCCGTCGCTTAAGCGAGCATTCAAGCTAGTTGCCCAGATTTTTCTAGAGCCAGGTCGCTTGAGCGAGCCACAAGCGAGCTCGTAAGCGAACATTTCCTAACCTTCGGCATTTAGGTCGCTTGAAGCGAGCCACAAGCGAACCATGAGCGAGCATGAACCCAACCATTCTGTGAGGCGCTCGCTAAAGCGAGCAGGGCTTTTGTCAGCCACCTTTTGATTTTTTTTTCGTGCATTAGGAGATTCGTCTGAGCATTCTAAAATGGTTATTTTAATTTGTATAACCTCTGTATATGCACTAAGCTCTATAAAAACTTCTTGAAAGATGAATTGAATTGATTTATGTGAATATGTGCCATGTTGATGAATTTTGCCGTGTGAATTGTTGTGTCATATTTGACTAAGATGGGAAGCATGCCATAGTTGATTATGCATGTTAGTAGTTGTCGTTGCTGTTGTTGAGTTGTATGCAGATATACACAGTTTTGAGTCCATTGCATACTCATATATTGTTGAGGGCTCATACCCTGGAATGTTTATCATTCAACTGTTGAGGGCTTATGTCCTGGAACGCCTTGTCGTTCAACTGTTGAGGGCTCATGCCCTGTGAATGCTTTAACCATTCAAAATGTTGAGGGCTCATGCCCTGGAATGCGTTGTCATTCACACGCGTTAAATGGTACCACATGCATGTGCATTGTTGCATTGTCGTTATTCATCGTTGTGTCATTGCATAGTGATAAAATGCAAAATACAACACTATTTCAGCTCGTTTTGTGTGTAGTTCAGGCTTGTTCAGGCTTAGATTCTCTTGTTTATGCCTATGTTATGCTGGTTGTTTGGTTATGTTTCAGGTACACAACAATAGAGGCCTCCATGCGCAGAAAGGACGAAATTCAGCGAGAAAAACGAAGAAATAAGCAAGTCCTGAAATTCCAGCTTCAGGGTGACGGCCGTCACACTCTGTGACGGGTTGACCGTCACCCTTCAATGCAACTGACCCGTCACCAGCATCTCGGGCCGTCAGCACCCGTGACGCGCAGACCGTCACACCCTGTGACGCCCGTCACGGGTCCGGGAGAATCAGTCTCCCCCACGATTCAGAGCAGTTTTGCCCAGTTTCCCTCCCACTTTCTCCATCTGCAGTGCATGACCAGAACACGTTTGAGAGCAGGCTTGGCCTATAAATAGGTCCAAAGAAGAGTGAAAAAGGGTTGGAAAAGTTTAGAAAGCATTAGACTTACAGAAACAGTTTTCTTTGTAATCTACATTGTTTTTTTTTTTAGTCTACAATCTTTGGATTCAAACCTGTTACCAATTTTAGCTCCACATTTATTCAAATTGTTTGCAGTAGTGGAGCTATATTCAATTGAAGTGTTCATCTTGTTGCAGGTTCTGTTTATTTTGTTTCCTTTATTTATTACTACCTATGCTCTTTTGCTTTACTGTTTTGATTGAAATGCACAGCATGAACAGTAGCTTGTTTAATGTAACTACCATGTCTGAGTAATTCTATAAAGTGTCCGGAATGTAGAAACAGTCGTAGCAATGATATTCAGCTGAAAAGTATGATTGAGTTTTATAGCAGGATTTATTTTTATGACTGATTATTCTGATTTTAAACGATGAATTTTTACAGTGAAAACTGAAAAAGCATGGTATATGTTTCGTATCGAAAGAACGAAACTCATATCTGTCTGTAGAATAATCAGGAATTATTTTAGTAATTCAGCGATAGCATTTTCTTAAAATAATTTTGACATTCTTAATTTTCAAAAACGCTATTTTAAACGCTAAGTCATACACGCGAAAGCTGATGACTGTGAGTTTAAAATATGGATTTAGTATTGCGAAAGCATACTGATTTCTTTAAATTGAAATTATTCTAAAAATAACTTTTCAAACGAAACTGGATTATTTTGAAATAAAAGGAATTTTGACGTTATAAGGAGAACACGCGAAAGCGGTCGAATAGATTATAAAGTCAGAATTTTTATGTCGCGATCGTGAAAGCGAAGCGACCGTTTTTTTTAATTTAATCCTTTTACGTGCGAAAATATTTTCTTACTATAAAACTAAACGCTACTCAGCTGATATCAACGGTCGACGTAAACTATGTTCCGGGCACTCGTTTATTAATTAGTTAATCAAACCTATTTAATTTCTCAGTTTTTCACCCACATAATTTAGAATCGCCTTAGATAAACAACGTAACAATTAATTACGGTAGTTGACATTGGTCTCTGTGGATTCGACAACCTTTTATACTAAAACAGATATTTTCGTACACTTGCGGACCTATCAAGTTTTTGGCGCCGTTGCCGGGGACCATTTTGGCAATATCGTAACACCATTGTTACACCGTATAGACTAAGGCATTTATTTCTCTTTTCGTCGATTATATGCCCAGTACTCGTACCTCCGAGGACGAGCTAGTAGAACCAATCGACGAAATCGAACGTTTTTTACGTATTAGACGCCAAGTTGAACGAATACACGCTCAAATGGCGCTAGCTCATAACGCGAACCGTCCTCTTAAGGACTTTACCGTCCCATCCCAGGACGAGCCTCACTCGAGTATTGTTAACCCGACGATTCAGGCTATTAACTTCGAGTTGAAACCCTCTCTGCTGCAAATCGTGCAGCAAAACCAGTTTTCCGGTAATTCCACGGAAGACCCGAATTTGCACCTCTCCGTGTTTGTGCAATTCGCTGATACGCTTAAGTGCAATGGCGTCGATCCCGAAGCCATTCGCCTGTGTTTATTTCCTTTCTCCCTCAGAGATAGAGCCAGAGCTTGGCTACAGTCTCTGCCGTCAAATTCCATTACGACATGGAATGAGTTAAAAAAGGCGTTCCTAGCAAGATATTTCCCTCCTAGTAAAACCGCCCAGCTCAGGAACCAAATTACCTGCTTTAGGCAGACAGACGGCGAGTCGCTTTTTGAAGCGTGGGAGAGGTACAAGGAATTAATGAGAGCTTGTCCCCATCATGGATTAGAACAATGGCTCATAATTCACACGTTTTATAATGGCGTGCTCTATAATACAAGAATGACCATTGATGCCGCAACTGGCGGAGCCCTAATGGACAAGCCTTTCTAGGAGGCATATGAGCTTATTGAGAATATGGCGCAAAACCATTATCAATGGGGAAGCAAACGCACTCCTGTCGAGAAATCTCAACCTAAGGGAGGTATGCACGAAGTCAGCAACTTTGACCATATGAACGCTAAAGTGGATGCTTTGTTTCACAAGTTGGATAACTTGAAACTCGCTCCACTAGCTACAGTAGCTGTCGTGACTCCCAACTGTGAAATATGCGGAACCCTAGGGCATGTTGCTGCCGAATGTCAGTTGTTAGCTGAAGCTGATCAAGTGAATTACGCGCAAGGAAATCCGTACGCTAACACGTACAATCCAGGATTGAGAAACCACCAAAATTTCTCCTACAAAAATAACAATCCTACCTTTGCGCCAAGTCCCGCACCTGCAGCACCCCCCGGTTTCCAAGGTCAAAGAGGAGCCCCTGTTGCTCCGAAAAAGTCTAACCTGGAGCTCATGATGGAAAACTTCATTTTAGCTCAAACTCAGCAAAACAAGGAGTTTATGAACCAAAACGTTCATACGAATGAATTGATTAAGCAGTTGGCACACAAAGTTGACTCCATGGCCACTCATAATAAAATGCTTGAGACGCAGATATCCCAAGTGGCCCAACAACAAGCAGCTACAGCTGCCCCAGCCGGAACATTTCCGGGCCAACCGCAACCAAATCCTAAGGGACATGTTAACGCAGTAACGCTACGAAGCGGAACGGAGTTAGATAACAATCCCACTGATGTGAGAGTTAGGAGCCGTGATGAAGGAAAGGGTAAAGACCCTGTGAGTGGACCAAATGACGTTGGAGAGACATCTAAGTCTCAGGAGGTAAAAGAAAAAGAGAAAGAAAACCCTTATGTACCTCCTCCACCTTATAAACCTTCAATCCCTTACCCTCAAAGACTCGTGAAGTCTAAAACTAAGGGCCAGTTTAAGAAGTTTGTAGAACTTCTAAAATCTCTTCATCTCAGTATTCCTTTTTCGGAGGCAATTACTCAAATGCCTTCGTACGCAAAATTCTTAAAGGAAATTCTGACTAACAAAAGGAAAATTGATGTTGATGAGACTGTAGCACTTACTGAGGAGTGCAGCGCTATAATTCAAAATAAGATGCCACCTAAGTTAAAAGATCCAGGGAGTTTTTCAATTCCTTGCGTTATAGGCAGTCACGTCATTGATAAAGCCTTGTGTGATTTAGAAGCTAGTGTGAGCTTGATACCTCTGTCCATTTGTAAAAAGCTAAACCTAGGAGAGTTGAAACCAACCAGAATGTCTTTGCAATTAGCTGACCGTTCGATTAAACATCCAGTGGGGATAATCGAAGATGTCCCTCTTAGAATCGTTCAACTATACATCCCCACTGACTTTGTAGTCATGGATATTAGTGAAGACTCTATTACTCCTATCCTTTTAGGAAGACCTTTGCTAGCCTTCGCAGGAGCCATCATTGATGTCAAGAAAGGAAAACTCACATTTGAGGTTGGCGATGAGAAGATTGAGTTCATTTTGTCTCAATTTATGAAAAGCCCCTCCATAAATGATACATGTTGTTTTGTTGACATAATAGATGCATGTATCAAGGAGTTTTCAACTGAAGCTGAACCATCTGAGGAAATAATTGAAGATACAATAGAGGAAGTAAAAGAGATGGAAGAAGTCAGTGACGAGGAGGCCGAAATTTCTCGCATTCTTGAATGCCTCGACCAAACTTCTGATCCATTTTCCGAGCCAGATCACCCCAAGATCAAGCTAAAGGAACTTCCTAAGAACCTCAGGTATGAGTTCCTAGATAAGGAGCATAATTGCCCCGTGATAGTTAGTGTAGAGATAGGGAAAGAAGAGACGGGTAAACTCCTTGCTGTTTTAAGAAGATATCCTAAAGCAATATGCTACACAATTAATGATCTCACGGGAATCAGTCCCTCTGTATGTATGCACAGAACTATGCTGGAAGAGGACTCTAAAACCTCTAGAGAGCATCAGCGGAGGCTGAACCCCATTATGAGCGAAGTTGTAAAAAAGGAAGTTATGAAACTCCTAGATGCTGGGATCATATATCCTATATCCGATAGCAAGTGGGTTAGTCCAGTGCACGTAGTGCCAAAGAAAGGAGGGATGACTGTAGTTCAAAACGAGAAGGGCGAATCAGTCGCCAAGCGGACGGTAACGGGATGGAGGATGTGCATCGACTACAGAAAGTTGAACACAGCCACTAGAAAAGATCACTTTCCTCTCCCGTTTATTGATCAAATGCTCGAGCGTCTTGCAAGGCACTCATATTTCTGCTACCTTGATGGTTATTCGGGATTCTTTCAAATCCCTATCCACCCGGATGACCAAGAAAAAACCACATTTACATGTCCCTATGGAACATTTGCTTATCGGCGAATGCCATTCGGACTGTGCAATGCACCCGCCACGTTCCAAAGATGCATGATGGCAATCTTCGCCGACTTCCTAGAAGATATTCTGGAAGTTTTCATGGACGATTTCTCCGTATGTGGATCTAATTTTGAAGACTATCTTGGTAATCTTGAGAAAGTTATAGAGAGGTGTGTGAAGGTCAACCTCGTGTTAAACTGGGAAAAGTGCCATTTTATGGTAAATGAAGGCATAGTCCTTGGCCATGTGGTGTCCAATAGAGGAATTAAGGTTGACAAAGCAAAAATCGAAGTGATTGAGAATTTGCAACCTCCCACAACTGTAAGAGAGGTCCGGAGTTTTCTGGGACACGCTGGTTTCTACCGGCGGTTTATCAAAGACTTCTCAAAAATCACCAAGCCATTGACTGGCCTTCTGATGAAAGACGCGGAGTTCATCTTTGATGAACAATGCCTTGAGTCTTTCCAACTGCTGAAACGTGCATTGATCTCTGCCCCTATAATGCAACCTCCGGATTGGAGCCAACCATTTGAGATCATGTGCGACGCTAGTGATTATGCAGTAGGTGCTGTTTTAGGACAGCGCAAAGATAAGAAATTACATGCAATCTATTACGCTAGTAGGACACTTGACGAAGCTCAGATTAATTATGCCACAACTGAAACAGAGCTTTTAGCCATTGTCTTCGCAATTGATAAATTTCGTTCCTACCTAGTGGGATCGAAGATTATCATTTACACAGACCATGCAGCTATCAGGTACCTACTAAGCAAGAAAGATGCAAAGCCGAGACTTATTCGGTGGATACTACTACTTCAAGAGTTTGACATGGAGATCCGAGATAAAAAGGGAACAGAGAATGTAGTCGCGGATCACCTGTCAAGAATTCAAGATTGTCAGTTGGAGGAGGTGCCCATAAATGATTTCTTTCCCTACGAAAGACTGGTGTCTTTTGTGAAAGCGGAGGCACCTAGATATGGTCACCTCGTAGATTTTCTGGAAGAAGGGAGTTCCGGCATTAAAAAGATACCAGAAGAGGCAAGTGTTTTAAGTAATACCGCTACCCCATGGTACGCTGACATCATAAACTATCTGGTTGCTGGAATTCTACCTCCCGACTTGACCTATCAGCAAAAGAAGAAATTCTTCCACGGCCTTAAGCAATACTACTGGGATGATCCCCTCTTATTCAAAAGAGGAGTGGACGGCATTTTCCATCGGTGTATCCCGGAAGAGGAAATAGAGAGTGTCATCACGCATTGTCATTCCTATCCCGTTGGAGGACACATGAGTAGATCAAAAACTACAGCGAAAATTCTTCAAGCTGGCCTCTGTTGGCCCACCATCTTTTGAGATGTTCATGTTTTCGTTTCAGAATGTGACCGGTGCCAGCGATCAGGAAATATCTCTAGCAAGAATGAAATGCCACAAAAGTTTATCCTAGAGGTGGAAGTTTTCGATCTCTGGGGAATTGACTTTATGGGTCCTTTTCCTACCTCTATGGGAAATAAATATATACTCATTGCTGTGGATTACGTGTCAAAATGGATCGAGGCCATTGCCTCTCCTACTTGTCATACAAAAGTAGTGGTAAAGATGTTTAAAAACATTATATTCCCAAGATTTGGTGTCCCCAGACTAGTCATCAGTGACGGTGGTTCTCATTTTATTTCGAAAATATTTAAGAACCTCCTAACAAAGTACGGGGTACGTCATAGAGCAGTTACTCCCTATCATCCCCAAACCAATGGGCAGGCAGAGATCTCTAATCGAGAAATTAAGCAAATCCTAGAGAAAATTGTCTCTGTCTCAAGAAAAGTCTGGTCCTTGAAACTAAACGATGCCTTATGGGCTTATCGGACCGCCTATAAAACACCCATTGGCACCACTCCTTTCAAGCTCGTTTATGGAAAATCGTGCCATCTCCCGGTTGAGCTCGAGCACAAAGCTTATTGGGCCATAAAAGCCCTAAACATGAATCATAGCGAAGCTGGGGAAAAGAGGATGTTGGATCTTCATGAGTTAGAGGAGTTGCGGCTCGATGCGTATGAAAATGCCTTGATTTATATGGAAAGAACTAAGAAATGGCATGACAGACGCATTATAAGACGTGAATTTAATGAGGGTGAGTTAGTGTTGCTGTTTAATTCTAGGTTAAGGCTTTTTCCTTGAAAGCTTCACTCTCGATGGAGTGGACCATTCGAAGTTACTAAAGTAAATCAATCTGGTGCCATTGAGGTCTGGAGCGAATCCACTGGTAAATTCCTAGTGAATGGCCAAAGATTAAAGCACTACCACCCAGCAGAGAAAGTAGGACATATCGCTACTCTTGTTATGTGTCCCCCTTGATTGTGTCACTCTGTATAGTCGAGCTCCCGACATAAAACAAAGCGCTGAATGGGAGGCAACCCATTAATCGCATTTTCTTTTAGCAAAGTTTTCGAGTAGGATGTTTCTCAATAAGTTTCAATCGCTCAAAGGAGTTTCAATAAGTCAACGACGGGTGGACCGTCATGCCGTGTGACGACCGTCATCCTTTGTGACGCCCGTCATTATTCCTCCCTCGTGACGCCCGTCATTATGCCTGACGCCTGGTCCGTCATCCTTGGTGACACCCGTCACCGTGCTCAGATATTCGATTCTGAGTCCTGGAATCTGAACAGACGTGGGTCCCACACGTCAAACCCCAACCTCTCACTTAAAACACGTTGGTTTCTCTCTCTTCTCCCTTTTTCCTTCATAACCGTTCTTCTTCTTCTTTTTCTTCTCTTTACGTTTCACCATTTCCATAACTACCACAAGCCTCCATTTTCCATCTCAAAGACTAACCCCATTCCCAAATTCATTCACCATTCATCACATTCACATCACAAAACCCCATAACCGTCATTCACTACTTAAACATCACAAACCCATTCTTTCCCTTTTTCGCGAAACACAAACTGTGGGGTTTAGATTTTCTACTGATTAACAGGGTATGGCCGCTAGAAACAGGCGCATTGATTACATGGGAATCGAGTTTAAGGATGACGCGCAGCGGACACGGTTCGAAAAGCTATCCAAACTTATCTCCGAACCTTAGGATTATTTGATAGCGTAGATTGGATGTTTAACCAGATCGGGTGGGGTCATTTCTTGACTCTGCGGCACCCGACGTACGAGCGTATTACCTTAGAATTTCTTAGTTCCCTCACGTACACGTATGCTCAGAGAGTCCGTCACGGTTTCGGAGGCACTAGTTTTAGACTGTTTGGCCAGGATTATTTGCTTAGCCATAATGAAATAGGAAATCTGCTTCAGTTCCAGACCTCCCTTCAATCCGTTGACGGAGTCCCGTCTCAGGGACCTTGGACTACTGAGTATGGTCAGTTTTGGAAGAAACTGACGGGCGCGTTAGCGACTTCTGCGGACGTTAATATATCGTCCCGCATCCATAACCCCGCCATTCGCTATTTTCATAGAGTCCTCGCGCACACTATTTTTGGTAGAGGGGATAGCACGGGGGTAGTTAATCCAAGAGAGCTTTACATTATCCATTGTGTCTTTGCTCACAAGCAGGTTAATTCAACGGCTTTTATGCTCGCTCACATGTTTAAAATGGCCACCTCCGGTAATGGACCCATTGCTTTCGGTGGCCTCATCACCTCGATCGCATACGCGTTAGGTTTCCGTGAGCGTATCTTACAGTTAGCCCCTGTGCAGGGCAACATGCTGATTGACTTGAGCTCGTGCTTATCACAAAAGCTCGTCAAGAGAGAGGGTGAGGTATTTTGCTTGATGATCCGTAATGAGGTCGGGAGTCGTATTAAGCTTCCAAACCCCTCCATCACTGATGTTAGGGATGAGGAAAATTGGATTTATGTTAACCCTGATGAGGAAGGAAAGGATACCGATGTGGAGATCGAGCGTCAGACTAGGCTCTCTCCCCCGCGCCCACATGCACCTCCTCCTCCCGTATCTGGCGCACCTCCGGCACAGATATCTCACACACACACTCACTCTGACCCACCCCCTTCCCGCCCTCGAGATTTTGATTTTTCTGCAGGTACTTCTACTTCCGAGAGCCCGATGGTGTATGAGCTTAACGCTCTAAGACATGAGGTAGCAGACCTACGCGCAGCCCAGCAGGAACGGAACGACCGGGATGCAGAGCGGGATCATCTTATGCGCGTAAACAGCCACATGATACGCCAGATGTTTACGTGGATGACACGGCAGGGTATGCCTCCGGCAAGCTCCGATGATGATTGAGCAGGTTCTGTTTTCTTTTTCACTCTATTATCAGATCATTGGGGACAATGTCTGGTTTTAGTGTGGGGGAGGAAACTCACTTTCCCTTCTTTAGTTATTTCAGTTAATTTACCTATTTTCTTTATTTGTTTTAGTTAGTTTATTTGCTTTAGTCATTTATGCTTTTGTTTTTGCTTTGTTATTTAATTCTCCTGTTTCTTGAACCACTTGAAGGCTGAATTTGATGATGATTTTGTGCATAAACACCTTTTCCTTTTTAAGTTTCACTAAACTCATATCATATTTCAATGTGAAAATTCTCTTTTTGAGAAAAGCACAAAGTTGCAGTCTTTGAGTAATTGTGTAGGTAAGTATTTTAAGGAGCATGTTCTAACTTCAATGGTAAATTAACCCTTAAAAGTTTTCAGAGTAAAAGTAGTATAAGTTAGTGTGGGGGAATAAAAAAAAAATCAAATCAAGAGGGGCGGAAGCAAATATATTTACAAGGGAACATCATTGACTCTGGGGGGGTTGGGAGTAGGCCTCACTTGCTTCCCACGTGAAGATGGTGTCTCTCTAACCAAAAGTAGCTTCCGTAATTCCTTCTTATAATTGTCAAAAAGGGGTCAGAACAAATACATATATATAGGGGGAATCATTGACTCTGGGGGGTCGGGAGTAGGCCTCACTTGCTTCCCACGTGAAGATGGTGTCTCTGAACATCAATAAAAATTCTGCAGTTCCCCAAAGTGTCTAAATGTCAAAGGATTCCCATCTCTCTTATATGAAATGAAGAAGGAATTTTTCTTGGTTTATTTACTGTTGAAGTTAGAACCTGTTTTCCTCATAATACCTCTTACACAGGCGCAATAAAAAGGTCGGACTTCACACACACACTCACTTGAAATATTGTTGTAGGGTTGATGTGATCCTTGATAAGTGTTTAGGTTGTGATAAGTGCACCCTGAGAACAAAGCCTTGAAAAATAAAAATGCAATTGATTTTTAGTTGATTATATTTTTCTGAATTATGTTGCTATTGTCCCTTGTCTCTTGCTTGAGGACAAGCAATGGTTCAAGTGTAGGGGAGTTTGATAACATGCAAAATACAACACTATTTCAGCTCGTTTTGTGTGTAGTTCTGGCTTGTTCAGGCTTAGATTCTCTTTTTTTTGCCTATGTTATGCTGGTTGTTTGGTTATGTTTCAGGTACACAACAATAGAGGCCTCCATGCGCAGAAACGACGAAATTCAGCGAGAAAAACGAAGAAATAAGCAAGTCCTGAAATTCCAGCTTCAGGGTGACGGCCGTCACACTCTGTGACGGGTTGACCGTCACCCTTCAATGCAACTGACCCGTCACCAGCATCTCGGGCCGTTAGCACCCGTGACACGCAGACCGTCACACCCTGTGACGCCCGTCACAGGTCCGGGAGAATCAGTCTCCCCCACGATTCAGAGCAGTTTTGCCCAGTTTCCCTCCCACTTTCTCCATCTGCAGTGCACGACCAGAACACGTTTGAGAGCAGGCTTTGCCTATAAATAGGTCCAAAGAAGAGTGAAAAAGGGTTGGAAAAGTTTAGAAGGCATTAGACTTACAGAAACAGTTTTCTTTGTAATCTGCATTGTTTTTTTTTTTTAGTCTACAATCTTTGGATTCAAACCTGTTACCAATTTTAGCTCCACATTTATTCAAATTGTTTGCAGTAGTGGAGCTATATTCAATTGAAGTGTTCATCTTGTTGCAGGTTCTGTTTATTTTGTTTCCTTTATTTATTACTACCTATGCTCTTTTGCTTTACTGTTTTGATTGAAATGCACAGCATGAACAGTAGCTTGTTTAATGTAACTACCATGTCTGAGTAATTCTATAAAGTGTCCGGAATGTAGAAACAGTCGTACCAATGATATTCAGCTGAAAAGTATGATTGAATTTTATAGCAGGATTTATTTTTATGACTGATTATTCTGATTTTAAACGATGAATTTTTACAGTGAAAACTGAAAAAGCATGGTATCTGTTTCGTATCGAAAGAACGAAACTCATATCTGTCTGTAGAATAATCAGGAATTATTTTATTAATTCGGCGATAGCATTTTCTTAAAATAATTTTGACATTCTTAATTTTCAAAAACGCTATTTTAAACGCTAAGTCATACACGCGAAAGCTGATGACTGTGAGTTTAAAATATGGATTTAGTATTGCGAAAGCATACTGATTTCTTTAAATTGAAATTATTCTAAAAATAACTTTTCAAACAAAACTGGATTATTTTGAAATAAAAGGAATTTTGACGTTATAAGGCGAACACGCGAAAGCGGTCGAATAGATTATAAAGTCAGAATTTTTATGTCGCGATCGTGAAAGCGAAGCGACCGTTTTTTTTAATTTAATCCTTTTTTCGTGCGAAAATATTTTCTTACTATAAAACTAAACGCTACTCAGCTGATATCAACGGTCGACGTAAACTATGTTTCGGGCACTCGTTTATTAATTAGTTAATCAAACCTATTTAATTTCTCAGTTTTTCACCCACATAATTTAGAATCGCCTTAGATAAACAACGTAACAATTAATTACGGTAGTTGACATTGGTCTCTGTGGATTCGACAACCTTTTATACTAAAACAGATATTTCCGTACACTTGCGGACCTATCACATAGTCGTTGTCGTTGGTTGAGCTGTTGTTGTGTTGTGTTGTAGGTTGAATTTGAATATGTTGAAAATGTTGTTATCCATCAAGTATATAAGTATATTGAAGTATTTGTTGATATTTAGGGTGTTAGATTCAATTGATGAATTATAATATTGTTATTATTGTTTGTGAATCTCACCCCTTCTACTTGTAAACGTTGCCCTTCGTATGGGTAACTTGCAGGTGATCCAGAATAGTAGAAGTGGTGGCTCATGTGTCTTAGGGCTTTGATACGTAACGGGATGGGAATTAGATGTTGTGTTTTCATTCCTTATGTATCAATTTTGAAGCATGTTGTTGGAGTTTTATTTGAAATTAAATGTTAAATAATTACCTATGATGGAGACTTTGTGCCAGATTTATATGATGTGGTTGTAACGTTTAAAACGATTTTCCGCTGCAATATTTTATGTTGTTGACGTTGTTGAATAAATAGTATTTTAAATCTATTTATGAAATTTTGAAAAGCAGTGTGACATTCCCGTTTGTTGTTAAACTCTGATTTACTTATTTATTTATATAATAATTAGTTGTTGGGATAACGGGGTGTTACAATTGGTATCAGAGCAGGTTGGTCCGTCCGACCATGTAGTAGAGTCGTGTAGAGCCACGTAGTGTTGTGTAATAACCTTACATTGTCCTTGTTGTTCTGATTGTTGCATGCTACGTAGAATTTCAAGATGGCTGGAAGAAATGATGCTGCTAATGCTGCTGCACTCGAAGCTGTTGCTCAAGCTGTAGGACAACAGCCAACTGTTGGTGCAGGTAACGATAGAGTGAGAATGCTAGAAACCTTTCTGAGGAACCATCCACCAACATTCAAAGGAAGGTATGATCCAGATGGAGCTCAGAAGTGGCTCAAAGAGGTTGAGAGGATCTTCAGGGTCATGCAGTGCAGTGAGGTACAGAAGGTGCGTTTTGGTACGCACATGTTGGCTGAAGAGGCAGATGACTGGTGGGTGAGTCTTCTACCTATCTTAGAACATGATGGTACTGTTGTAACCTGGGCTGTGTTCAGGAGAGATTTTTTGGACAGGTATTTCCCAGAGGATGTCCGAGGCAAGAAAGAGATTGAATTTCTGGAGTTGAAGCAAGGAGACATGTCTGTAACTGAGTATGCCGCGAAATTTGTGGAGCTGGCTAAGTTTTATCCACACTACACTCCTGAGACTGCTGAGTTTTCGAAGGGTATCAAGTTTGAGAATGGTCTGCGTGCTGATATAAAGCGGGCCATTGGTTATCAGAATATAAGGAATTTCTCCGAGTTGGTAAGTAGCTGTAAGATTTTTGAAGAGGATATGAAAGCTCATTATAAGGTGATGAGTGAGCGTAGAGGTAAGGGACAACAGAGTCGTCCGAAACCGTATAGTGCCCCAGCTGACAAGGGTAAACAGAGGCTGAATGATGAGAGGAGGCCTAAGAGGAAAGATGCTCCTACGGAGATTGTTTGTTTCAAGTGTGGTGAAAAGGGCCACAAGAGTAATGTTTATGATCGTGATGAGAAGAAGTGTTTCCGATGTGGGAAGAAAGGTCACATGATAGCTGAGTGCAAGCATGGTGACATTGTCTGTTTCAACTGTGATGAGGAGGGTCATCTTAGTTCGCAGGGTAAGAAGCCTAGGAAGACTCAGGCTAGTGGCAAGGTGTTTGCATTGACCGGTACGCAAACTGTTAATGAGGACCGACTTATCAGAGGTACTTGTTTCTTTAATAGTATTCCTTTAATTGCTATTATTGATAGTGGTGCTATACATTGTTTCATTGCTATTGATTGTGCACGTAAGTTGGGTCTGGTTATATCTGATATGAATGGAGAAATGGTTGTTGAAACTCCAGCTAAGGGTTCAGTAACTAATTCTCTTGTTTGTTTGAGTTGTCCTTTGTTTATGTTTGGTAGAGACTTTGAAGTTGATCTTGTATGTTTTCCGTTGACGGGTATGGAAGTAATCTTTAGGATGAACTGGTTAGAATATAACCGTGTTCATATCAATTGTTTTAGTAAGACGGTGCATTTTTCTTCTGCTGAAGAAGAGGGTGGTGCAGAATTCTTAACTACTAAGCAGCTGAAACAACTGGAGCGTGATGGGATCTTAATGTTCTCCTTGATAGCATCTTTGTCGGTAGAGAATCAGGCTGTGATTGATAGATTGCTGGTTTTGAATGAATTTCCAGAAGTATTTCCTGACGAGATTCCTGATGTGCCACCAGAAAGAGAGGTCGAATTTTCAATTGACCTTGTTCCAGGAACGAAGCCAGTGTCGATGGCACCTTATCGTATGTCGGCGTCTGAGTTAGCTGAGTTGAAGAAACAATTGGAGGATTTACTTGATAAGAAGTTTGTAAGGCCGAGTGTTTCACCTTGGGGAGCGCCGGTGTTGTTGGTTAAGAAGAAAGATGGTAGCATGAGGTTGTGTATTGATTACCGTCAGTTGAATAAAGTGACAATAAAGAACAGATATCCGCTCTCGAGAATTGGTGATTTGATGGATCATCTGGTAGGTGCTCGTGTGTTTAGTAAAATCGGTTTGAGGTCAGGTTATCATCAAATTAAAGTGAAGGATGAGGATATGCAGAAGACGACCTTTAGGACGCGATATGGGCATTATGAGTATAAAGTGATGCCTTTCGGTGTTACGAATGCACCAGGTGTGTTTATGGAGTACATGAATAGAATTTTCCATGCCTACTTGGATCAGTTTGTAGTTGTGTTTATTAATGACATCTTGATTTATTCTAAGACTGAAGAAGAGCATGCAGAACATTTAAAGATTGTGTTGCAAGTGTTGAAAGAAAAGAAATTGTATGCCAAGTTATCTAAATGTGAATTCTGGTTAAGTGAAGTCAGCTTTCTTGGCCATATTATTTCTGTTAGTGGTATTGCAGTAGACCCCTCAAAAGTTGATGCAGTATCACAATGGGAGACTCCGAAGTCGGTTACTCAAATTAGAAGTTTTCTGGGTTTGGCTGGTTATTACCACAGGTTTATAGAAGGATTTTCGAAGTTGGCACTTCCATTGACTCAGTTGACCTATAAAGGTAAATCTTTTGTGTGGAATGCTCAGTGTGAGAATAGTTTCAATGAATTGAAGCGCAAGTTGACGACGGCTCCAATTTTAATTTTACCAAAGCCAGATGAACCTTTTGTTGTGTATTGTGATGCATCTAAGTCGGGCTTGGGAGGTGTACTTATGCAGGATGGCAAGGTAGTGGCTTATGCTTCGAGACAGTTGAGAATTCATGAACGGAATTATCCTTCGCATGATTTGGAACTGGCTGCTGTAGTTTTTGTATTAAAAATTTGGAGGCATTATTTGTATGGCTCTAGATTTGAGGTGTTTAGCGATCATAAGAGTTTGAAATATTTATTTGACCAAAAGGAATTGAATATGAGGCAGAGAAGGTGGCTTGAGTTGTTAAAAGATTATGATTTTAGTCTGAATTACCACCCCGGTAAAGCTAATGTGGTTGCAGATGCTTTAAGCAAGAATACGTTGCATATGTCCGCTATGATGATAAAGGAGTTTGAGTTGCTTGAGCAGTTTAGAGATTTAAGCCTAGTTTGTGAGAGGTCACCCTAGAGTGTGCAGTTGGGTATGTTGAAGATCAATAGTGATTTCTTGAACAGTATCAAGGAAGTGCAGAAAATTGATGTCAAGTTTGTGGATATAATGGTTGCTGGTAATCAAACAGCAGATGGTGATTTCAAGGTTGATGATCAAGGTGTGCTGAGATTCAGAGGAAGAATTTGTGTTCCTGATGATGATGAGTTGAAAAAGTTGATTTTGGAAGAAAGTCACAAAAGTAGCTTAAGTATTCATCCGAGAGCTACAAAGATGTATCATGACTTGAGGAAATTATTTTGGTGGTCTGGGTTGAAACGTGATGTTGCACAGTTTGTCTATGCATGTTTGACTTGTCAGAAGTCTAAGGTTGAACATCAAAAGCCTGCAGGGTTGTTGACACCGTTAGATGTGCCTGAATGGAAGTGGGACAACATCTCCATGAATTTTGTGACTAGTTTACCGAATACTCCGAGAGGGCATGATGCCATATGGGTTGTTGTTGATAGATTGACGAAGTCGGCAGATTTCATTCCGATTAATATCACCTTTCCTGTAGCTCAGTTGGCAGAGATTTATATTCGAGATATTGTGAAATTGCATGGGGTTCCATCGAGCATTGTGTCGGACAGAGATCCGAGGTTCACTTCAAGGTTTTGGAAGAGTTTGCAAGAGGCCTTGGGTTCAAAATTGAGGTTGAATTCGGCTTATCATCCACAAACAGATGGTCAGTCAGAGAGAACGATTCAGTCATTAGAGGATTTGCTGAGGGTGTGCGTACTTGAGCAAGGTGGAGCTTGGGATAGTCATCTACCGTTGATAGAGTTCACGTACAACAATAGCTACCATTCGAGTATTGGTATGGCACCGTTCGAAGCTTTGTATGGTCGGAGGTGCAGAACTCCATTGTGTTGGTTTGAGTCGGGGGAAAGTGTAGTGTTGGGACCATAATTAGTTCATCAGACTACGGAGAAGGTCAAGTTGATAAGAGAAAAGATGAAAGCGTCGCAGTGTCGGCAGAAGAGTTACCACGACAAACGTAGGAAGGCCCTTGAGTTCCAAGAGGGAGATCATGTGTTTCTAAGGGTCACTCCATTGACAGGTGTAGGTCGTGCATTGAAGTCTAAGAAGTTGACTCCGAAGTTTATTGGCCCATATCAGATATCTGAGAAGATTGGAACAATGGCATATAGAGTGGGTTTGCCACCACATCTTTCGAATTTGCACGACGTGTTTCATGTGTCGCAACTTCGGAAGTATGTAGCGGATCCTTCGCATGTGATTCCGAGAGATGATGTGCAGGTTAGAGACAACCTTACGGTTGAGACCTTACCATTGAGAATCGAAGATCGTGAGGTGAAGAAGTTGAGAGGCAAGGATATACCTCTAGTGAAAGTTGTTAGGGGAGAAGTAACTGGTGAAAGTTTGACATGGGAGCTGGAGAGTAAGATGCAAGAGTCTTATCCGGAGTTGTTTGCTTGAGGTAATAATTATTGTTGATGTTGTGGCGTGGTGTATTTTTTATTAAATGGTTTTTTTTTAATATTTATTAGAATAATGTGAGAAATAGAATTTATTGGAGTTTTGGGGGTTACTTTTTAATTAGAGGAATTAAGGGGAGTTAATTAGAATTAAGGGGGGAGTTAAGTTAGAGATAGAGAAGTCAGAAAAGCATAACGCGTACAATGAGTTTTTGGGAGAAAAAGCAAGGAAAAGCCAAGAGAGGAGGAATTGCTTCTGTAGAGCTTTGTTCATCGAATTAAGGTAAGGGTGAGACTATCTCTCAATAATAATAGTGGTATAATTCTAATTTTTTATTTAACATGATGTTAGTTGGAATTGAGGGATTGAGAGTTAGGTTTTGGAGAACTTGTAATTGGAGAAAATGAGTTGAATTGTTGTTTGATGTTGTTTTGGTGTTCCTTTGTTATGCATTGTTGTATGTTGAACCTGTAAGCATCTGTTAGAACACGTTTTGGGTAATCAGGGGTTAAAAGTTGGGTTTTAAATGAGATAGGGTTAGAAAATCCGAGAGCATTTTTCATTACCCAGATGAATGGTCGCTTAAGCGAACAACCCGTCGCTTAAGCGAGCATTCAAGCTAGTTGCCCAGATTTTTCTAGAGCCAGGTCGCTTGAGCAAGCCACAAGCGAGCTCGTAATCGAACATTTCCTAACCTTCGGCATTTAGGTCGCTTGAAGCGAGCCACAAGAGAACCATGAGCGAGCATGAAACCAACCATTCTGTGAGGCGCTCGCTTAAGCAAGAAGGTCTTCGCTTAAGCGAGCAGGGCTTTTGTCAGCCACCTTTTGATTTTTGATTCG